>JAGFNQ010000907.1:42064-107915 GCA_024364735.1 Boesenbergia rotunda
TCTTTCTCGTCCTTTGGATTTCTAATTACTCTCATGTATTTAAGAGACTCGCACTCTTAACATGATATACTCTGGCCAGAGGTTTTGAGTAACAATCCGACGATAGGCCTGGGTATACATCTCCTCGCAAGGAGTGGTGAATCCTTTGTAGGCTGTTCAAACATCTTCGTGCACTTCGGCTTATACCCAATCATCCTGGGTCCACACCTCCTTGGAGATGCTTGCTTAAGATGTTAAAGTATAAGTCTCCATGACCAAGATGACTTGAACACCGTAAGTCAAAGGAACATCGCACTTAAGCTGCAGTAAGAACTTCATTGACATATCTATATAGATAACCATATGAAGTCTTACAGCTAGTTACTCCAATGAACTAGTTCCCTTAACTAGCATCCATGTTTATCTCCGGACATCCCAATGTCACCAGCCAGTGAGAATCAGCTGATTAGAGAATAACCCATGCTAGTCTCAACAGAATTGATAGCGTCCGTTTTTATCAATTCATCGACTAGGGATAATTTCAATACTACACAATTGCACATGTAGAGATAATCACTAGTTGTGATCCCATCACAAATTCTCTTATGCTGTGAATTGTATTGCGGACATTCAGTAGATGAGTTTAAGATCCCAATCAAATACACAAACATGTATACTCAAATAGTGAATTATCATTTATTAAAATAAATGTTTACAATCATAAGGCGATTGCCTTAGGACACTTCTCTCATATCACTAACAGCAAGAAGTTAGGTTTAACTCCAAGCAAGGGTTCAAATGACTTCCATGGTATGATATGTAAGGTAATAGATGTGAATTGGGCATTTTATGAATTTTTCATGGGCTTGTGATCCTCTTTGAGTTTCGGCCAACTCATGATTTAGGGCTAGGACTTGGAGTTAAATCCAAATAAGGGATCAAATGGTTTTCTATGGCATAGTATGTAAGGTATGGAATGTTAATCATGACCTATGTGAATTTCTCATGGACTTATTGCCCTTTAGGGTTTCGGCTAAGACCCTAATTTAGGGTTTGGTTTGGGCTAAGGTCTCAAGGATGCTTGAGTATAGGGTATTAAGATGTAAGTATATAGTTAAGCAAGATGTGAGGATCTTTATGTTACCAAAACCCTAACTTCATATGCTAGGTATCATAACTTCGTATGTTTAGGTTATATGCTATGTTTTATTCATGAATGTTTCAATCATATGCCATGAACCTAGGGAAATGTATCATGTATGAAAAGATTTAGGCATGGTTCCTATGTATCATGACCATGCATGATTTATGGATTAAGATGCTAATTAAGTATGTATGTCATGCTTTATGAATGATATGTATGTATGCCATGCTTTAGGAATGATATGTATATAGGTCATGTTTTATGAATGATATGTATGTATGCCATGCTTTAGGAATGATATGTATGTATGTCATGTTTTATGAATGATATGTACGTATGCCATGTTTAAGAATGAAGATGATAAATGAAAATGATAATCATGGCTCTAAGACAAAATGATGTATGCATGACATACCTTATGAAGAAGATAAGGAATGATGATGAATGTTCATGCCTTTAAGGCATCATGATGATAAGTATGAATGATGAAATGTTAAGTATGTTTATGTCATGCTAAGGGATGGGCACCTTAAGAACGCCCTGGTCCTGGACTACCGTAGCTGTCCACGGTTCTGGATTACCGTAGCTGTCCACGGTTCTGGAACTACCGCAGCTGTTCCTATTCTTATGTCAAGTTTCATGAAACAAGATTATGTTTATGCTAAGAATGTTCTATGAATGGTGAAGCATGTGAAGTATGTTATTTTTATTAATGGGCTTGTACCGGACCGAAGTAAGGGTCCAAGGGATGGGCACCTTAAGAACGCCCCGGTTCTGGACTACCGAAGCTGTCCACGGTTCTGGGACTACCAAAGCTGTCCAACAGGGATGGGCACCTTAAGAACGCCTCGGTTCTAGGACTACCGTAGCTGTCCTTACCCTAGTAGGTCGAGATTTGCTACCTCGTATTTACTTAGGGATGCGCGTATATGATGTATGTATGTGGTACAAGCCGGGGACCCCCTATGATGTTATGATTATGTTCAAGTATTTATAACTATGGTTTCAAAAATTAAGCATCCTTATGATATATGCATTTGACTCATGCATTCTTTCATGTTATGCATTATGCCATGAAAAGTATGTTTATGTTTATGTTTATGTTAAGAATGATACCATGATAAGTATGCTTAAGCTTATGTTTATGTTAAGAATGATGCCATGAAAAGTGTGTTTATGTTTATGATTCATGTTAAGAATGATACCATGATAAGTATGCTTAAGCTTATGTTTATGTTAAGAATGATGCCATGAAAAGTATGTTTATGTTTATGATTCATGTTAAGAATGATACCATGATAAGTATGTTATGCAAATGTGCATGTTAAGAATTATGCCATGATAAGTAAATTTATGTTTATGGCGATGTTAAGAATTATGTCATGATAGACATGTGTTAAGTTTATGCTTTATATTCGGAATTATGCAATGTCTACTGTTTCATGTTCATGAATATGTGACGTATGGATTTTTGTGAGTAGGAAAGGGTCTTACTATGCCTCTGTGCTTACAGTCTTATGTTTCTTATACCACAGATCAAGCAAGGGGTTACTAATGGAAGCAGCAGGAGGGGCAAGAGCATGTGTGTGTGTGGCGGTGACATGGCAAAGACTTCTTTTATTTACACGTATCGCATGTCTTGGGTTTTGAAATGCCTCCTTAGATGCTATGCTATGCTTATAATGGTTATGCTTAATGAATGACTTAAGACTTATGATGTTATGGAAAGGTTACTTGCTACTTATGATGCTTATGGATAAGTTATGGAAAGCTTATATCATGATGCTATGTATGATGGTAATATGCTAAGTTACAACGTCACCATGTTCATGAATGATAATTTAGGCATGTATATATGGTTCATGGATTAGTTGTATGGTTAAACGCATGTCTAGAAGAAAAAAAACATTCCGCTGCATTAAGATGTTTTATATGTACATGTATGTTTAGCGTAACGCCGCTTATTCGCCACACCATAAGGTGGGGGAAAAAGGCGGGCGTTACACCTTTTACAAACTCTTACAGACCAGTCAACTACCCCCATGGCAGTCGACTGCCAAAACGAACAGAGAGTTTCTGGGCTGAGACCAGTCGACTGCCCCCAGGGCAGTCGACTGATACTTGAATTTCAGGTTTTCAGTCCAATTTCAGTAATGCCTAGTTAATTCTATAAATCTCCAAAAAATCCGAAATTTTGTGAGGAGATTTGTGGAACCTATTTCTACTTGGGAAAAATATGTTTCCAAATAAATGTACTCCAGATCCCACGATTGGCATGAAACTCATCTTCTCCTAAATTGTATTATTTACCCTTCTCCCAAAAGTTCTAATTTCGACTTCTCCTTAATGTATCCTCTTATATTTGATCATAATTCATTTCTAGCACTGAATTACATGGTATTTACACATTAAAACCTAATTTTATCAATTATAACCTCATTTTTACTTTTTTCTCCTTAAATTATCTTTTTAATGTGTTAAGACTTACCCAAGTCTTCCAACCCTTTTTGGCACATTTCACCTAATTTTCTAGGAGAGAAACTCTTGAGATCCATTTACCATAGACCCCAAAGGCTCCTAGAGCTCCCCCTTGAGCTCTGAGCCCTAGCCACCTCCCTAGGTGACTTAACCCACACTAGACCACACCGGTGAGCCCCCGGTGATTCTAGGCCTACAAACCTAACCTTCTTAATCTTGGACACCTTGTCCTTGGTTAAGTCATTCTTTTTACCTTTTGATGGCATCCCCTTGCCATCCTTGGACTTCTCCTTCTTGCCATAATTGTATGCTTCCCCAACATACTTCTTTCCATTGGTCTTGGAGGTCTTAGACTGGTATCCTAAACCCGATCTATCATAGTTGGGTTTTAAGCTACCCAACACCATGTCTAAGCCCTTTGATCCAACCTTGAATCTTTCTAGGGCCTTTTCTAATGTATCAATCCTTGCCCTCAAGGCTTGATTTTTTCCTTTCCATGTTTCTAACCTTAGTGTCCACATGCCCACTTTGGATACTCCTAGACCTATCCACTTTTCTAAGCATGTGTCTCCCCTTCTTGGAGTTAATGCCTTAATCCTTAGGTACACAGGTCTTAGGTCTAACATGATGCATGCTTTTCTTAGGGTGTTGATCTACCTTGTTACTCCTATTCCTATCATTGTACTTAAAATCAATATTGTGCACAAGTAGGCAAATTTCATTAATCCTAGCATGCATGGATGAATGATTAATTCTATTTTTATCATACATAGAGGAACTTGAATTTGAATTAAACTTTAACTTAGGATTAGGAATTACCTCCCTTACCCTTGTAGTCCCTCCTTGTTATGAGCTTCTTTTCTTTCTCTCCTCCTTCTCCCATCTTCTCAAATTCTCCATCTTTTTAGTTCTCATTTCCTTGGACACTTTGTGTGATAATGCCCAAGTTCTCCACATGTGAAGCATCTACTCTTCTTTCTTCTAGCTTGAGCTTCTTCATCCCTACACCTCATGTTAGAATTTAATTGAATTGAAATGGGTTTAGAATGTGTTGATGCAGTCTGGCCCGATTGTTATTTTGGTGTTGACACCGATTTAAGTTTAGTTGAGTGAATTCAGATTAAGTCCGGTCGGGGGCTGGGCACGGAGTGATTGAAATCCTAGCGAGTGAAGCTAGGTCGATTGAAATCCCGGTGAGTGAAGCGGGGTCCTGGTGAGTGAAGCCAGGTGAAGGAAATCCCGATGAATGAAGCGGGGTCCTGGTGAGTGAAGCCAGGTGAATGAACCGGTGAGTGAAGCCGGGTCCTGGTGAGTGAAGCTAGGTGACTGAAATCCCGGTGAGTGAAGCCGGATCCTGGTGAGTGAAGCCAGGTGAATGAAATCTCGGTGAGTGAAGCCGGGTCCTGGTGAGTGAAGCCAGGTGAATGAAATCCCGGTGAGTGGAGCGGGGTCCCAGTGAGTGAAGCCGGGTCCCGGTGAGTGAAGCCGGGTGACCGAAACCCTTGTGAGTGAAGCCAGGTCCTAGCTAGGGAAGCTAGGTTGAACGAAGTCTCGGTGAGTGAAGTTGGGCGCGAAGTCATGGTCCGAGGGACTGAGCATTGTGTGTACTGGTCGGAGAGGGCACGTGAGCTCGTTCTCTGGGACTAGAATGAGTCAGAGAAGGATAGGGAGCCTGTTCTCTTGACTTATGGTGAAATTGATCGAAGTTGGATTGGTCTGGTAACCGATCAGGGAGTTGGCACAAACTCCCTGTTGTGGATCGGTCTGATGACTGATCCAGAGGAGTCTGATCGGTTTGGTGACCGATCAGGGAGAGAACAGAAGCATTTTGTTTGGGTTCTATTCGGCTCCGGATCATTCTGGTGAACGATCAGGGAGAGGTCAGTAGGTTTTTGAGAAACTTGGATTGGACGCATGACTGATCAAATTGTCGTGAGGTTTCTCACCTTGACCGATCAGGATGGCTCCTGATCGGTCAGGAAGTGACCTGATCGGTCAGGAAGTGACCTGATCGGTCACCAGACCGATCAGGGCACAACCTGATCGGTCACCAGACCGATCAGGGCACAACCTGATCGGTCAGGTGACCGATCAGGGAGATTTGCCCTGCGAACGCTGGGAATCCCAGCAACACTGTGGATCAGTCCGGCGACCGATCACAAGAAGCCGCGATTCCCAGTTTCTCACTGTGGACCGATCAGGCTGGAGCCTGATCGTTCAGGGCTTACTCTGATCGATCTGGTGACCGATCGGGTCATCTCTGATTGGTCTGGTGACCGATCAGTAGCTGTAACTTTAATTTGAAATCGCTGTCAGACGCTCTGATCGCGTCTGTTTTCTCTGTATTTTCTCTGATACACTGTCGATTTCTTTGTGATACGCTTTGCTAAGCTTCTGATGAGTGTGCAGGTAATACAGGAGGATTCAAACAATGGAGGAGAGTCACCTGTTGGGACCGGGTGCATGTTGACATGGATGCAGGTTCGTAATTTTAAAATTAATTATTTGCAGTGGAAGGTTTAGCATAAATAATTTCTCTAATTATTTAACCACACATCTAAGTATGCAAGTTTATCTTGTGTAGACATGATCATATATTTAAAATTTTGCAGAAACATAAACTAATTTACGTATTACCTCGCGTAACTCGAAGGAAGGGACAAGATCCAACCGTAAGCGTCCCTTGGAAGCTCCGCCTCTATTCGCGTCCACGCCGAGTATCTTTGGGATGACTTCGCAAAGCCACGAGTTTCGTGTTCTCGAGAACTACTAGATTCTCTGAGAACGCGACAAGAAAAACCAAGAGAGAAGTCGGAAGACTAACCACAAAAGGATGGCCGGCTGATGCTCCTTCTTGGGGCTGGTTGGCGCACGGCAAGAAGAGGAGAAGAGAAGGAGAGAAAGAGAGGGAGAGAGCCTATGCCTTCATCTCTATGATTATTGCCCAAGCCTTGCCTTGGGTCCTTTATATAGTGGCCTCTCAACCATCAAGCCTCTCAAATATGGAATAACTTATTCCATCATGCCAAGTTTGATTTTATATCATGGTTAACATCATATTTTAATTCATGATAAAAAATCAATTAAGTCTCTTCTCTCCTATGGAATAAATTTCCTTATCATGGTAAATCAATCCATGATTGATTTTATAAAATAAACCAATCCATGGTTCATTTTAATTTCCATGAAAAATAAACCATACCTTGGTTTATTATATAAAATTTATATCATCCATAATTTTATAAAACAAACCACACTTGGTTTATTTTATAAATTGAACCAAAACTTGGTTCTCTCCTTTTGTTGTGGCCGGCCAAGCAAAGAGGATGGAGACCCTCTTTAGCCGGCCCATCCAAGCTAAGCCCCAATGAATTAAACTTATTTAATTCATCTATTAAGTCTTCAAAAGACTTAGCCATTTTACGCTTCCGATGCGTCTTTGAAAAATTCAGATTCGACTTATCGTTTGGCTCAACCAAACTTAATCTCTCTTGATTGGAAAATCCAATTTTCAACTCGTTTTAAATCCCTCGGATTACTCGTAGTGCGTGTGACTAAATAGGCTTTCGATTTATGTTGGTCGTCTATAATTAATCAATTATAGAACGATCATGAGTGGCACCTAGTAGTACATCATGATCCCCAATTAATCGAAATATCAACGGTTGACCTCAGAAATAATTCTGAAACCCTTCAGCAACTATAATGAATTGTGCCCCATTCCCTTCACTATCTTATACCCACTTGGTTCAGGACATGGTCTATGTGTGTCAGTCCCCACTAGGCTGACTACGTCACACCTAGCCCAAGTAACGTTTTCTCGTCCTACGGATTCTAATTACTATCATGTATTTAAGAGATTCATACTCTGAACATGTCATGCTCTGGCCAGAGGCTTCGAGTAACAATACGACGATAGGCCTCGGGTATACATCTGCTCGCAAGGAGTGGTGAATCCTTTATAGGCTATTCAAACATCTTCGGGCACTTCGGCTTATACCCAATCATCCTGGGTCCACACCTCCTTGGAGATGCTTGCTTAAGATGTCAAAGTATAAGTCTCCATGACCAAGATGACTTAAACACCGTAAGTTAAAGGAACATCGCACTTAAGCTGCTGTAAGAACTTCACTGACATATCTATATGTAGACTACCATATGAAGTTTTACAGCCAGTCACTCCAATGAACTAGTTCCCTTAACTAGCATTCATGTTTATCTCCGGACATCTCAATGTCACCAGCCAGTGAGAATCAGCTGATTAGAGAATAACCCATGCCAGTCTCAACAGAATTGATAGTGTCCGTATTTATCAATTCATCGACTAGGGACAATTTCAATACTTCACAATTGCATATGTAGAGATAATCACTAGTTGTGAATTCATCACAAATTCTCTCATGCTGTGAATTGTATTGCGGACATTCAGTAAATGAGTTTAAGATCTCAATCAAATACACAAACATGTATACTCAAATAGTGAATATTCATTTATTAAAATAAATGATTACAATCATAAGGCGATTGTCTTAGGACACTTCTCTCATATCACTAACAACAACTGGGGACTTTCCTTGGCGCATGTTTGTCTATTTACTGATTTCAGGTCTCAACGGCTTCTGGCGCGCGGCTGGCGACTGACGGAGGCTCAGCTGGAGAGGTCTTCAGTGGACTGAGTGCTCAGGGAGTTAGGGGGCCAGGCTGTGGCTCAGTGGATTCTGATGGAGAGCTTGGTGATGGGAGCAGGAGCTTAAGACGAAGCTGGAAGCAGAGGAGCGACAAGGAAGAACAGACAGAAAACTTGAGGAGTTTGGCTGAGCTGTGTTTGTGCTCTTTGTTGCTTCGTGCTTGAGTATTCTTGTTACATCCTTGTGAGATTTTCCTTCTAGTGTCTCGTGAGCTTATCTTGTATCTTCTTGAGACCGCTTGTGGAGAGGTTTCTCCACCGTGAAGGAGGCATTTGATATCCGGGGTTCACCGGGGCTTGATCTGCCGACGATCAAGGGATCACCCATCTCACGGGCACGCCAAGGAGTAGGGGCAAGTTATCCCCAAACCTTGTACATCGCCGTGTTAGCGATTGGTTTGTGTGTTCTTTGTTTCTGCTCTTCTGTTTGGTTTTGTATTGCTTTCGCTGTTGCTAACCGTTAAGTGCAGAAAACTTCAAAAGAGAAAGAGTTTAGTGTCTGGCTACACCCCCCCTCTATAGCCATCCAAGCACCAACAGAATGTACCTCCTTTTTCTTACCATTTGGACATTTATCCTTGTAGTGTCCCTTTTTGTTGCAACCAAAGCATGAGATATGGTCCTTTTTCTTGGCTTTGGTGGAGGTGGAGGCTAGGTTGACTTCTTCTTTAATCTTGGATGAAGTGGATGCTTCCTCTTGATCCGGTATAAATGATGGTCTCTCCTCCCCCTCAATTTCTGGACTTGATTCTTCCTCTTCTTCTCTTGAGGAGGTTGATAATCTTTCACTTACTTCTTCCTCCTCTTGGGCTATCAAGCTCCCTTTCTCGAGTTCTTCCACTAAGTAAACTCGTGTAGGATTTTCATGGAATTCTCCTACCTTTCTCTATAGATCATGTGCATTTTGATATTCCCCTACACCATTTAACACATTAGTAGGCAAAATATTGATTAATACATCAATTACCTTCTTATTTGCTCTTGCTCGATCTTGTTGCTCTTGATTCCAATATCTAGGCCTAAGCTTCTTCCCGTGCTTATCCTTTGGAATCTCGAAGGGCTCTTCAAGGGCAATTCTACATTCCCACTCCATTCCGAACCAAGTCTCGATCCTTGCCCTCCAAAAGTCGAAGTCTTCATGATCGTAGGGCGGTGGAGTGTAGATATCTTCCCCGAATTTGTCTTCTATTTTTCTTCCCTCTAGCTTTTGCTCTTCTTGGCGGTTAGTCCAATCACGAGCGGTCCTTCGCTCTGATACCACTTGTTAGATCGATTCCGTACGCTAGAGGAGGGGGGGGGGTGAATAGCATTTCTCCGAACTCGTTCTTCCTACGTTGTTAGTGTACGCAAGTGGAAACAATAATAATAAACACAAACAACAAAGAAAGCACTGCTAACAAACCGATTTACTTGGTATCCACCGCGAAGGGTGACTAATCCAAGAATATGTCAGTGGACCACTCCCCGGATAACCTCCGGCTAGCTCTTGTCGCTCCTTGTGGGTGGAGAAACCTCGCCACAGCACTTCGACAATCCCTGAGCACTAAGACTACTATCTTGCCTTTAACCAAGACAAGATTTGTCAAGAGTTTCAGCCTAAACCGAGTTCTCTTTAAATAGAACTCGGGCTGAAAACCCTTGCTGGCAGTCGACTGCTCCTAGGGCAGTTGACTGCCCCCACTCAGAATTCGACCGTTAACAGCCCAACGTTCAAATTTTGCCAGCTCACCAGCCCCTACCAGTCGACTGCTCCCAGGGCAGTCGACTGGTCCGAGGCTGAAAACCTTCTGTGAATTTTATCAGTCGACTGCCCCAATGGCAGTCGACTGCCCCACTCACACACCTAGAGTTTCCCTTTCCGAGTACACTTCTCTCAGCACTCGAACCCTAGGATTTCCCGAGTACAATTACACAACACTCGTACCCTCATGACTCAACTGACTGCTCATCAGCAGCCTCGATTATTGCCTTCGTGCCCTCTTCATCTTCGACTCCCGTCCCTCGGATGCACGCAAACCTCCAGCTTGCCTCTATGCCATCCTTCATGAATGCCTCGAAGTCCGCACCCCTCAGCTCATCGTCCCTGCTCTCCAAGGTCCCTCGGGTGTACACAAGCCTCCAGCTTGTCTCCATGCCACCCTTCACCATACCGAGGCCGTATAGCTAAGTCCATATGTGTAAACCTGGGCAACCTGCACACTCAACATACACATATAAGAACACAAGGGAAACCTAACTTAAACTCTTTGCCCAAACGTCAAAACACTTGGTTACTTCGGACCACAAATTGCATCAACACCTTCCTCCACCAAATTTTGGCTGGGGATCACAGAGATAAGGGAGAGAGGTTCTCTACCTTTTTTGGTGCTCGATGAAGGTGAAGGAGGCGCCGGCGACAAGGAAGATGCGACGCAACCACCCCTTGCGGCGGCGACGCAAGGTTGAGGGCGAGAGGGTTGCGCGGGCTGTTTGGGTGTGAAAGAAGGAGAATTTTCTTCTTCATCATCTCCTTCTCCTTCCTCTCTAGGTTTACTGTCGGTCCGGAGGGCTTGGAGCGGCTCCGGCGGTCAGCGGCGCAAGGGTAGAGGAAGAAGAGTGTTGAGGTAATCTGTGGTCCGGAGTGACCAAGTGTTTTGATGTTTGGGCAAAGGGTTTAAGTTAGGTTTACCCTTGTGTTCTTATATGTGTACGTTGAGTGTGCAGGTTGTACAGGTTACACATATGGACTTGACTGGATGGCCTCGGTATGGTGAAGGATGGCATGGAGGCAAGCTGGTGGCTTGCGTGCGCATCCCAGGGATTTTTGGACAGCAGGGCGATGAGCTGATGGGCGCAGACTTCGAGGCATGCGTGAAGGATGGCATGGAGACAAGCCGGAGGCTTGCGTGCATCCGAGGGACGGGAGGCGAAGATGAAGAGGGCGCGAAGGCAACAGTCGAGGCTGCGGAGGAGGAGTCAGTCGAGTTGTGAGGGTACGAGTGCTGTGTGAGTGTACTCGGGAAAGTCCTAGGGCCTGAGTGTTGAGAGAAGTGTACTCAGGGAGGGAAACCCTAGATGGGTGAGTTGGGCAGTCGACTGCCCTTGGGGCAGTCGACTGGTAAAACTCACAGAAAGGGTCTGGCTACTGGACCAGTCGACTGCCCTGGGAGCAGTCGACTGGTATACAGCTGGATTCGAACGTTGGGGCTGTCAACGGTCGAATTCTGAGTAGGTCAGTCGACTGCCCTGGGAGCAGTCGACTGCTAGCGAGGGTTTTAGCCCGAGTCCTATTTAAAGAGGACTTCGTGTTGGCTAAGATTTTTGATGAGTTTGGTCTTGGTTAAGGGCCAAACGGTAGTCTTTGTGCTCAGAGGTTCTCAAGGTGTTGTGGTGAGGTTTCTCCACTCACAAGGAGCGACGAGAGCTAGCCGAAGGTTATCCGGGGAGTGATCCACCGACGGATTCTTGGATTAGTCACCCGGCCGGGTGGATACCAAGTAAACTCTCTTTGTTAGCGTTGTTTGTTTTCTTTATTATTGTTTCCGTTGTGCAACTAACAACGCAGGTACAAGAAAGATCCGAAAAACACTATTCACCCACCTCTAGCGTACGCCATCGATCCTACAATTGGTATCAGAGCAAGGACCGCTCTTGATCGGACTAATCGCCGAGGGAGCACACACTAGAGGGAAAAGAAAATGGAATATAAGTTCGGGGACGACATCTACACTCCGCCGGCCTACGACCATGAGAATTTCGGATGTTGGAAAGTGAGAATGGAGGCATGGTTCGGAATGGAGTGGGACCTTCGGATCGCGCTTGAAGAGCCTTTCGAGATTCCAAAGGATATGCATGGGAAGAGGCTTAGACCTAGGTATTGGAATCAAGAGCAACAAGAACAAGCAAGGGCAAATGAAAAGGTAATGGGTATATTAATTGATATTGTGCCTAACAAAATTTTGAGTTGTATAGGGGCATACCAAAATGCATGTGAATTGTGGAGCAATTTGAAAGAATATCATGAGAGTTCTACACAAGTTCAAGAGCCCAGGGAGAAAAGTCAAATGAGTCAAGAAGAAGAAGAAGAAAAGGAACTATCTACATCTTCAAGTGAGGGAGAGAGTGAAAGATCATCAACCTCCTCAAGAAAAGAAGAGGAGGTATCGATTTCAAGAGTTGAGGGGGAGGAGAGACCCTCGATTATACAAGAATAAGAAGAAGCCTCTACCTCCACCAAAGCAAGGAAAAAGGAACACATCACATGCTTTGGTTGCAACGAAAAGGGGCACTACAAGGACAAGTGCCCAAAAGGTAAAAAGGAGGTACACTCTAAACCTATTTCAATTAAATTAAAATCTAACATGAATTGTAGGAATGGAGAATCCCAAGAAAAGAAGAGGAGGATTCGATGCTTCACGTGTGGAAAGCTAGGGCACTACCACACCAAGTGCCCTAGAAAAGTGAGGTAAAGAAAATGGAGCACTTGAGAAGATGGGAGAAGGAGGAAAGAAAGAAGCAAAGATCACATCAAGGAGGGGCTTCAAGGGTAAGGGAGGTAATTCCTAACCCTAGATTAAAATGTAATCCAATTTCAAGTTCCTCGATGCATATCAAAAATCATGTTAATTATCCCCCCATGCATGCTAGAATACATGAAAATTGCTTACTTGTGCATAATCATGGTTTTAAATATAATGATAGGAATAGAAATAACAAGGTAGGTCAAAACACTAACAAAAACATGCATCTTGAGAGACCTAGGACCCTTGTACCTAAAAATCAAGGTACTAATCCCAACAAGGGGAAGATTGTGCCTAAGAAAATGGGTAAATCTAGGAATGTCCAAAATGGACATATGGACACTAAGGTAAAAGGCTTAGAAAGGGAAAATCAAGCCTTGAGGGCAAGACTTGATAAATTGGAAAAGGCCCTAGAAAGATTCACGGTTGGATCCAAGGGCTTAGACATGGTGTTGGGTAGTATAAAACCCAACTATGATAGATCGGGCTTGGGTTACCGGTCTAGGACCTCCAAGGCCAATAAAAAGAAATATGCTGGGAAGACATATGATCATGACAAGAAGGAGAAGTCCAAGGATGACAAAGGGGTGCCATCCAAAGGTAGAAAGGGTGACTTAACCATGGACAAGGTGCCCAAGGTTAAGAAAGTCCATTTTGTAGGTCAAGAAACACCGGGGCCACGCCGGTGCGGTCTAGTATGGATTGAGTCACTTAGGGAGGTGGATAAGGCTAAGAGCTCAAGGGGGAGCTCTAGAAGCCTTTGGGGTCCATGGTAAATGGATCTCAATAGATGGTTTCCCCAGGACGGCCTAGGAAATGTGCCAAAGGGATTGGAAGACTTGGGTAAGTCTTAATCTTAGGTTTTGGCACATTAGATGGAGTTTTAGGGAGAAAAGAATGAAAATACAATTATATTGGGCAAAATTGAGTTTTAATGTGTGAATACCATTAGTTCAATGATAGAAATGAACTATAGTCAAGGATAAGAAGAAACAGTAAGGAGAAATCACAATTGAAACTTTTGGGATGAGTTTTAATGATACACTTTAGGATAAGTTGAGTTTCGTGCCAATCTTGGGATTCGGAGTACATTTGTTTGGAAACGTATTTTTCCCAAGCAGGCATTGGCCCCACAAATCTCCTCACAAAATTTCAGATTTTTTGGAGATTTGTAGATTTATTTAGGCATTTCTGAAATTTGGACTGAAAACCTGAAATTCAGGTATCAGTCGACTGCCATTTGGGCAGTCGACTGGTCCGAGTTCGAGCGCCTACTGTGAGTTTTCCCGGCCAACTTCCATTTAGGCAGTTGACTGGTCCGAGTTCGAGAGCCTATTGTGAGTTTTCCCAGTCAATTGCCATTTGGGCAGTCGACTGATCTGAAGGCTGAGGAAGAGGAGGCCGAGTGGACTGTAAGAAATTGTCAAATTAGAAACATAGGAAGGTCATGATGGCTTATGAAACTTTATGGGCTGATATCATATGGTTTAAAATGCTTAAAATTCATTGGATGGTCTCGAATGAGAAGTTCTTGAAAAATTTCCCCCTATGTGTCTAGGATTGGGAGAGATTTATCATTTTAATGATACATAAGCAAAAGAGAAGAGTTAAGGACAAATCTCATGTGGTAAATTATAAGTGTGAGTCTTGAAAAACACATGGAAGTATGGATGATTTTCAATGTTGATACAAAATGTCCATATTTAGGAAACTAGGAATTGTACCTAAAGTCAAGCACACTTGATATTTTCATGGAATCATAATTTTTTAGGATAGGGTATATTCTAGCAAGTGTGCTTGCAAACTTTTTAGACTTTCTTAAGTTTTGTTGAGTTCTTATTGGCACTAGGGATAAGGTTGCTTGGGGCAAGTCTTTGATAGTGTCCAAGGGAGAAGAACTTGGTTGTTGGGTTGGGTATAACTCGACATGGTGTTATGGTGTTAAGTTGGATAGAACATCACCTAGGTAAGTTGGAAATTGGAAGAAGACATAGGTTAAGGGGGAGGTTGCCTCCTTGTTTGCCTTAATTTTCATAAGAAAATTTTTGAGTTTTGTGTCAAACTTGGGAATGGTGATAGATACATTATGGAATATATTTTTCCCAAGTAGGTATGGGCACCACAAAATTCTCCACAAAATTTGAGAATTTTTGGAGAATTGTGGAATTTCTGGCGCGTTTCTGAAATTCAGCTAGAAAATTGATAAATCAGTGTATCAGTCGACTGCTCTGTAGGCAGTCGACTGGTCAGGGCTGGTGTAGGTATCCAGCAGCTGACACGTGCCCAAAATGGTGTAAAACAAGTGTATGAGGGTTAGTACACTGTGTTTAGGACCATTAGGGATTAAAAGAACCGATAATTGGGATATTGTTGGGGTCTTTTTGAAGTATGGCAAAGGGGGAGAAGTGTTGGGTTTAAGTGGGAAACCAAATACACCTTTGCATAGGTTTAGGGGGAGCTAAGATTAAAGGGGAGCATGGTTGCTCCATTTTTGGCGTAAGGGGAACCTTGGAGAGGTTCTTAAAAAACCTTTGTAAGTCCAGTGTAGGGGGAGCTTTGGAGAAGCTTTAAAAAGCCCGTTGTTGGAAATTCCTAACTTGGAGGGTCAGGTGTGAAAAGTCCTAACTTGGAGGGCTAGGTGTGAAAAATCCTAACTTGAAGGGTTAGGTGTAAAAAGTCCTAGCTTGCAGGGTTAGATGTGAAAAATCCTAACTTGGAGGGTTAGATGTGAAAAGTCCTAACTTGTAGGGTTGGTGTGAAAAGTCCTAGCTTGGAGGGCTAGGTGTGAAAATTCCTAACTTGGAGGGTTAGGTGTGAAAAGTCCTAGCTTGGAGGGCTAGGTGTGAAAATTCCTAACTTGGAGGGTTAGGTGTAGGATGCCTTGGGATAGGATCCAGTTTTGCATTGCATATGCATTATTTTTGCTATTGACTACTGTTTTGCTTTCCCTAACTTAAACGAATTGCCAAACATCAAAAAGGGAGAGATTGTTGAGGCAATCTGTGGTCCGGAGTGACCAAGTGTTTTAATGTTTGGGCAAAGGGTTTAAGTTAGATTTACCCTTGTGTTCTTATATGTGTACGTTGAGTGTGCAGGTTGTACAGGTTACACATATGGACTTGACTGGACGGCCTCGGTACGGTGAAGGATGACATAGAGGCAAGTTGGAGGTTTGCATACGCATCCGAGGGACTTTTGGACAGTAGGGACGATAAGCTGATGGACGCGGACTTCGAGGCATGTGTAAAGGATGACATGGAGGCAAGCTGGAGGCTTGCGTGCATCCGAGGGACGGGAGCCAAAGATGAAGAGGGCGCGAAGGCAATAGTGGAGGTTGCGGAGGAGGAGTCAGTCGAGTTGTGAGGGTACGAGTGTTATGTGAGTGTACTCGGGAGAGTCCTAGGGTCTGAGTGCTGAGAGAAGTGTACTCAGGGAGGGAAACCCTAGATGGGTGAGTTGGGCAGTCGATTGTCCTTGGGGCAGTCGACTGGTAAAACTCATAGAAAGGGTCTGGCCATTGGACCAGTCGACTGCCTTGGGAGCAGTCGACTGGTGTACAGCTGGATTCGAACGTTAGGGCTGTCAACGGTCGAATTCTGAGTAGGGCAGTCGACTGCCCCGGGAGCAGTCGATTGCTAGCAAGGGTTTCAGCCTGAGTCCTATTTAAAGAGGACTTCGTGGTGGCTAAGATTTTTGACGAGTTTGGTCTTGGTTAAGGGCTAAACGGTAGTCTTTGTGCTCAGAGGTTCTCAAGGTGTTGTGGTGAGGTTTTTCCACCCACAAGGAGCGACGAGAGCTAGCCGGAGGTTATCCGAGGAGTGATCCACCGACGGATTCTTGGATTAGTCACCCGGCCGGGGTGGATACCAAGTAAACTCTCTTTGTTAGCGTTTTTTGTTTTCTTTATAATTATTTCCGTTGTGCAACTAACAACGCAGGTACAAGAAAGATCCGAAAAACGCTGTTTACCCCCTCTAACGTACGACATCGATCCTACAAAGAGGTCGGCGGCGCAAACCCTAGTGGCTAGGGTTTTGGTCGGCTAGAAGAAGGGGTTCTTTCGGAGTCTTTGGTGATCTCGGATCGCGGTAGATCGTTGCCCACACGACGTTCACGAAGGGAGGGACATAAGGTAGAAGACCGCGAGGTGATCGGAAAGGTATATCTTTCCCTATGCTCATTTGATTACCTTTATGTTATTTATGTGCTTGTTTTATTTGTCTTGTCATTTCATGTTTAATAATTTATTATTTTGATTCCAAATTTGGTGAATAGATTATTAACTGGACCCCGACCATAAACACAAATGCCGACGATCAACTCGTCGCCTTTTCCGCGGTCGAACGGTCGAGCAAATTACAAGGTCAGTTTTGGTAATTGGCTAAGTTGTAATTTGGACCGTTCGATACGACATGAGACGGTCGATGGGAGGCGGCTCTCCATTCGGATTAAATTTTTAATTTGTAGGCATGGAGAGGTTTCTCGGATCGACCAGGTATTCGCTAGGGAAACTTGCTAAGCCATACCCAACAATTGGTATCAGAGCTGAGATTTCCGGCTTTGTGTGTTTAGGATTGGTTAATTTTTGCAATTCATACATTTATTTTGTTGGATGATCCGTGGATGTGCGTAGGCTAACTTTGTGTTGCAGGCATGAGATTCCAACTTCATGGCCAAAAATATGTTGTGTGATTGGTTTGCATATTTTTGTAATTAATTAATCCTCGGGGTTGACGAGGCTAGGTATTTAATTTTTGTAATTAAATACGACGCATGTTTAGTCGAGTTATTTATTTACAGTTGATCTAGATTTCATGTACACTCCCTTGAGGAGTATAGGATCAATGGTGTAAATAATTAGCTAGTCATTTCGGAGTGGAAATCCCTCGAGGTAGCTTGCGCAGAAGGAAGGGAGGAGTAGATGAAGTGACGATACGGTTGGAGGCACATTAGAGACCAAGGGCCATGAAAGTTGGAAAATCTAGGATTTTCTCTATGTTTTTTTTATGTTGATTGGTTATGTGCTTGGTTGTGTGTTAGTGCTAGAAAATTCCTCATAATAAATTACTAAGTGGGAGAGGGACCCTGAGGGTCCCACGACCTCCATTGCAATTTGATATGTGATGCGAACAAGCCCGCGCGTTGGCTTTGAGTGCCTTCCTCCATAATGGATAGGCTTGTTCTGTGGATCACAAGTTCATAAAAGATTATAGGGGATCATTGAAGAGCATGTAGACTTTCCCAGCGGAAGGCACATAATCCTAAATAGTTCCCTTAGTGTCGTGCAATGGTAAACACTTAGATACAATTATTAGTATCCTCCCCAACGAAGTCACTGCTAATAAATTGTAGTGCCGAGTTGACCAACTATTAGTCTTGTCAAAAAGTTAGGTTGACAAGATAGTAAGACTGATAGGTAAAACCTTCTCTAACGAATGTAAAGATTGTATATGTCCACACTAACGTGGCATGCAAATTCTCGGTGTTTGAGATGATGGTTGATTTCGAAAATTAATTGTTTTGAGGAATCAATTTATTTTCAATTTCTAAAGTAGTGTATTGTGATTCTTAGGATTTTCATAATGGTTTTTACTCCACTAGCAACAATTCTTAAGGACAACAAACTTACTCGTCCAAACTACATAGACTGGAAGAGGAACCTTGACATTGTTATCACTGATGAAGAGTACAAATTTGTACTCTTTGAGGAATGCCTGGAAAAGCCTAGAGACGATTCTAGTGAAGGGCATAAGGAGCGTTACAAGAAGTGGGTCAAGGGAGATGAGATGGCGTGGTGCTACATTTTGGCATCTATGTCGAATGTGCTGCAACATCAGCATCAGGCCATGCCCACTGCTGGTGACATAATGCTGAACCTTAAGGAGCTCTTCGGACACCAGAATCGGGCAGCTAGCAATGAAAAATCTGATGACGACCACTATGGTCGAAGGGACACCTGTTAGGGAGCATGTACAGAAAATGATGGCCTACCTCAATGAGATTGAGGTACTTGGAGGAGTTATCGACGGGGAATCCCAGGTCGATATAATACTCTAATCTCTGTCTAGGAGTTTTGAGCAGTTTTGGCTCAACTATAATATGAATAAGCATGAGTATACGTTGGGGGAACTTCTGGGAGAACTCCAGGCGGCAGAGGGCCTCTTTCGTCAGAACTCGCAGGCCTTAGTTACTCAAAAGGTTTCTACTTCTATGCTGAAAGGCCGGAAGAAGAAGAAACAAGGTGGGTTCAAGAAGGCATCAACATTGTAAGGACCCCAGATTGGCGTGAAGAAGCCGAAAGGCAAGTGCTTCACGTGCAAGCAAACTGGGCACTGGAAGGCGGACTGTCCCCGTCGATAAAACAAAGGTATTTTTTCAGCCTTAGTCGTTAAATCATGTTTAGCGGTGCTATCTACCAGTACCTGGTGCGTAGATACAGGAGCCACTGACCATGTCTGCAGTACTCTGCAGGGGTTCCAGGAAACCCGACGGCTAGCTAATGAAGAAATCATGGTCTACGTGGGTGATGCTACAAGAGTGGCAGCAGTTGCAGTGGGAGTTTTTATTTGCCTTTTGAGAGAAATAAAGTGTTAGTTCTGAGGGATTGCCTTTATGTACCTTCATTTAGAAAGAATCTAATTTTAGTTTCTAAGTTGTTTAAGGATGGATATTCTATTACTTTTGATAATAAAGTTGTTATTAAAAGAAATAGAGAGATTATCTATTCAGGTACAATGGTCGACAATCTGTATACTCTAGAACCAAAACCTCCCACAATGCATACTGAAATAAATAACTCATCATCTAACTTAAATAAGAGAAAGGAGCCTTCTAAGATGAATCAGACATATCTTTGGCACCTTAGGCTTGGCCATATTAACCTTAGTGGGATTCAAAGGTTGATAGCCGATGGGCCCCTGGGTTCATTGGTGGTGGAGGATCTCCCGACCTGTGAGTCTTGCTTGGAAGGTAAAATGACCAAGAGACCTTTCAAGGCTAAGGGGTATAGGGCCAAAGGTGTGTTAGAACTGATTCATTCTGATCCGTGTGGTCCTATGTCAATCCAGGCTAAAGGTGGCTTTGAATACTTCACCACCTTCATTGACGATTATTGAAGGTATGAATACATTTACCCGATGCGCCGCAAGTCTGAATGCTTTGATAAGTTTAAAGAGTTCAAGGCTGATATGGAAAAGCGTCAAGGTAAAGGTATCAAGACACTACGATCAGATCATGGTGGCGAGTACCTCTTTGGAGAGTTTAGGACTTTCCTATCAGAAGCTGGGATTCTGTCCCAGCTAACTGCACCCGGTACACCCCAACAGAACGGTGTTGCAGAAAGAAGGAATATGACTCTTATGGAAATAGCTAGGTCAATGATGAGCTATTCAGACTTACTTGATTCATTCTGGGGATATGCTCTAGATACAGCTGCGTATATTCTGAATATGGTACCATCTAAGTCAGTTCCTTCTACTCCAATAGAACTGTGGACTGGGCGAAAGCTAAGTCTAGGACATGTTCAGATTTGGGGTAATCCAGCACATGTGCTGAAGAGAGATATTGATAAGTTGGAATCTCGGATAGAAGTACGCATGTTTGTGGGCTGTCCTAAGGGAACGAAGGGTGGTCTGTTCTATAGTCCTAAGGATCAGAAGGTGATCGTAAGCACGAATGCCAGATTCTTAGAAGAGGACTATGTAATGAACCATAAACCCAAGAGTAGACTAGTGCATGAAGAGTTAAGGAGGGACGTTCTGACTTTAGGACCAATTGTACAAGAGGATACCCCCACAAGTCACTGCACCGCGTGTCACTGAGGATACACAGGTAGTACCTCATCGCAGTGGGAGGGTTGTCAGACAGCCTGAAAGGTTTATATTTTTGGGAGAGTCTTCGGACCTGGTCCCTGGTAAAAATGAACCAGATCCCTGGACCTATGACGAGACCCTCCAGGATAAAGATGCAGATTCTTGGCAAAGAGCAATGAACTCCGAGATAGAATCTATGGATTCTAACCATGTCTGGGAGCTTGTAGAATCACCCAACGGTGTAAAATCCATTGGATGCAAGTGGATCTACAAGAGAAAGAGAGGATCAGACAGGAAGGTTGAAACCTTTAATGCTAGGCTTGTTGCGAAAGCGTACACTCAGAAAGAGGGTATCGATTATGAGGAGACCTTTTTGCCAGTAGCTTTGCTTAGTCGATCCGGATTCTCTTATCGATAGCAGCTCACATGGATTATGAGGTATGACAGATGGACGTCAAGACAGCTTTCCTTAACGGAAGTCTTGAGGAGACCAGCTACATGCAGCAACCGGAGGGGTTTATTGCAAAGGGCAAAGAGCATCTAGTGTGCAAGCTTAATCGATCCATTTATAGATTGAAGCAAGCTTCAAGATCTTGGAACATCTGGTTTGATGAAGTTATCGAGTCATATGGATTTACTCAAAGCCCGGATGAGTCATGTGTATACAAAAGATGTGACGGAAACGTCGTAGTGTTTCTTGTACTTTACGTAGATGACATTTTGTTAATTGGCAACAATGTCAAAGTGTTATCAGACGTAAGGGTCTGGCTATCTAAGCAGTTTGATATGAAGGACTTGGGAGAAGCAGAACACATCCTTGGGATCAAGGTCATCAGGGATCGCCAAAAAAGGATGTTGTGCTTATCCCAAGCTTCATATATTGACACTGTCTTGTCTCGTTGTAGCATGGAAAACTCCAAGAAGGGTTTTCTACCCTTTAGGCATGGAGTTCTCCTATCCAAGGAGATGTGTCCGAAAACATCAAAGGAGATAGAGGAGATGAAGGCGGTTCCTTATGCTTTGGCAGTAGGAAGCCTCATGTATGCTAAGTTGTGCACGAGACCTGATATCTGTTTTGCCATGGGCATGGTTAGCAGATATCAGAGTAACCCTGGACAAGGACATTGGACTGCGGTAAAGCATATATTGAAATACCTAAAATCGACTAGGGATTATATGCTGGTTTACCGGACAGACCAATGAGTCCCTGTGGGTTATACGGACTCAGATTTCAAGTCAGACAGGGACAAAAGTAAATTTACCTCAGGGGTTGTGTTTACTTTAGGAGGTGGAGCCATTGTTTGGAGGAGTGTCAAGCAGAAGTGCGTGGTGGACTCCACCATGGAAGCTGAATATGTGGCAGCCTCAGAGGTAGCCAAGGAAGCTGTGTGGCTCAGGAACTTCATCATGGACTTGCATGTGATTCCTAGTTTGCCTAGATCTATCACAATCTTTTGTGATAACAATGGTGCAGTTGCAAACTCGAAGGAACCACGAACCCATAAGGCAAGTAAACACATAGAGCGCAAGTACCACTTGATACGAGAAATTGTAAAGCGAAGAAAAGTGGCTGTCGCCAAGATTGCATCAGAGGACAACCTGACAGATCCTTTCACAAAAGCTCTTCCAGCTAAGGCTTTTGATAGGCATGTGGAGGATATGTGAATCAGATGTATGGCAGTGGGAGAACAACAGTGTCTTTAAGTATAAGTGGGATATTGTAAAATGTGTATACTGAAAAACATGAGTTTGTTTATATGAACATCTTTATTATGAAAAGAGAATCGCAACTATACTAGGTGTTTGTTTATAATAGTACATACACGAAGTCTAATTACTTTGTATTGTAGATAACATGGTGTGTGGTGTCACACGGAAGATCATGTTATCAGTTCCTTGCTTAGAATAAATAAGAGACCCACAATCGAGATGGAATTGGACAACCCATCGGAATGGTTGTAGTGTAATTAGGTGTGGTTGGTCTTGACTATAGAATTACACTAGTGTGCTTTAAGTACATTGAGCAGGACCAAAACCCGAGGTTATCCAATTTGTACTGACTCGATAATTGGATAGTACATTGAGCAGGACCTCAAGTTATATTATGGAGTACGATCCCTTAATCCCAAAATAATATCGGGCATATATTATTAATTATTATTTCTTTGATTTGCCAATGGGCGAGATCTATTCTGTTAGATTGATAGGCCCGGTAAGTTGGGAGATAATATTAATAATATGATGTGTCGATGATTATTGACGGAATCCGTATCCTGGTGAGTCAGGATGATGATGCCCCCTTGATGAGCTCAAAAGGTTCACCGTGCTAAATCCTGCAGGTGGATTTGATCCGGCACGATGATAAGGTTGAGTGATACTAGTCAAGGACCCAGAGGTTAATTAATTTAAATTGTCAGAAATTTAATTAATTAACGGACATTCGAGATCTTAAACACGGGGGGGGGGGGGGGTGGATAACTCGTAATATGTGGAGCCCATATGAAAATATGGGGGTTGGTGAGGAAGTTCAATTAAGATCCTTTAGTGGAATGGATCTTAATTAATGGATCGGGTTTAGATCCATTAACTGGCCAAGATGCAACTCCTCCTCTTGGTCCCTACCTTAGCCCTATAAATACCCTATGAGATCAAGAAACCAAGGCTTAATCCAAGAGTTGAAACCTAAGTCTTCTCTCCTCTCCTCCTTCTCTTCCTTCTCTCCTAGGGTTCGACGGCGCAACAAAGAAGAGAAGAGTTTTGTCTCCTCGGTTCTTCTTCCTTCCTCCAAATTTCGGCTGGGGATCACAGAGATAAGGGAGAGAGGTTCTCTACTTTTGTGGTGCTCGATGAAGGTGAAGGAGGCACCGGCGACAAGGAAGAGGCGGCGCAACCACCCCTTGCGGCGGCGACACAAGGTTGAGGGAGAGAGGGTTGCTCGAACTGTTTGGGTGAGAAAGAAGGAGAATTTTCTCTTCTCCTTCCTCTCTAGGTCTGTTGTCGGTCCAGAGGGCTTGGAGCGGCTCCGACTATCGGCGGCGCAAGGGTAGAGGAAGAAGAGGCCGGCGACGCAAACCCTAGTGGCTAGGGTTTTGGTCGGCTAGAAGAAGGGGTTATTTTGGAGGCATTGGTGATCTCGGATCACAGTAGATCGTCGCCCACACGACGTCCATGAAGGGAGGGATATAAGGTAGAAGACCGCGAGGTGATCGGAAAGGTATATCTTTCCCTATGCTATTTTGATTACCTTTATGTTATTCATGTGCTTGTTTTATTCGTCTCGTCATTTCATGTTTAATAATTTATTATTTTGATTCCAAATTGGTGAATAAATTATTAACTGGACCCCGACCATAAACATAAAAGTCGGCGATCAACTCGTCGCCTTTTCCATGGTCGAACGGTCGAGCAAATTACTAGGCCAGTTTTGGTAATTGTCTAAGTTGTAATTTGGACCGTTCAATGTGGCACGAGACGGTCGATGGGAGACGGCTATCCATTCAGATTAATGTTTTAAACCGTAGGCATGGAGAGGTTTTTCGGATCGACCAGGTATTCACTAGGAAAACCCGCCAAGTCATACCCAACAGGAGCATGACCCTACAATTTCTTTCGGTCCAGCAGACCTGGAGAAGGTGGAAGCTCCCTATGAAGATGCCATAGTAATCCTAGCCCGCATTGCCAACTACAAGGTTAAGCGCATCTTCGTGGACACAGGAAGTTCCGTGAACATCCTGTACAAGGCGGCTCTAGATCAGATGCAGATCGACGAGGATGAGTTACTCCCGGTCTCGACCCCACTGTTCGGCTTTACGGGGTATCGAGTACAGCCGATAGGACAAATCACCCTATCGCTCTCATTTGGTAGCGACACACTGGAGAGGACAAGGAGGACGCCTTTCTTGATTGTGGACGCTCCCTCCTCTTACAACGCCATCTTGGGCCGCCTGGCGCTCAGTGTCTTCCAGGCGGTGGTCTCTGTCTACCACCAGAAGATAAAATTCCTTGTAGGCGACCGAGTGGGTGAAGTCAAAGGGGACCAACTGGTATCTTGGTGATGATACAGTGGAGAAGTCAGAACAGAGTCCCGGAAGTACCCCGAGGGCTTCGGAAGGCTAGCCGGAGGAGGCGGTCATGCATAGGGGGACAGGGACAAAAGGCTCGAGAGGCCCGGGCAGGCCAACATCTCTAACCCTTTTGGTCCCGGTAAGATTTACCTTGCATATTATGTATCCACCTGTGTATCTCTGCTGCCTTGCAGCGAATACAAGTAATAAAGGAAGATGCACTCTCAATATACCAATGTACTACTGAAGAATCAAAAATCCTAATGCCTCGCGGTGTTGCGGATGCCCGAGGTACTAAGGCTTGGTCTGGGTTGCTACGAACTCCCAACCAAGAGTCAAAACCCTAACGCCTCGTGGTGTTGCGGATGCCCGAGGTACTTAGGCTTAGTCTGGGTGCTATAGATGCCCGACCAAGTAACCAAAAACCTAATACCTCACGGTGCTGCGGATGCCCGGGGTACTTAGGCTTGGTCTGGGTTGCTACGGACTCCCAACCAAGAATAAAAACCTTAATGCCTCACGGTGTTGCGGATGCCCGAGGTACTTAGGCTTGGTCTGGGTTGCTACGGACTCCCAACCAAGAATCAAAAACCCTGATAGCTCGTGGTGCTGTGGATGCCCGAGGTACTTAGGCTTGGTCTGGGTGCTATGGATGCCTGACCAAGTAACCAAAACCCTAATACCTTGCGATGCTGCGGATGCCCGGGGTACATAGGCTTGGTCTGGGTTGCTCCAGACTCCCAACCAAGGATAAAAATCCTAATGCCTCGCGGTGCTGCGGATGCTCGAGGTACTTAGGCTTGGTCTGGATTGCTATGGACTCCCAACCAAGAATCAAAAACCCTAATGCCTCGTGGTGCTGCGGATGCCCGAGGTACTTAGGCTTGGTCTGGGTGCTATGGATGCCCGACCAAGTAACCAAAATCCTAATACCTCGCGGTACTGCGGATGCCCGGGGTATATAGGCTTGGCCTGGGTTGCTACGGACTCCCAACCAAGGATAAAAACCCTAATGCCTCACTGTGCTACGGATGCCCGTGGTACTTAGGCTTGGTCTGGGTTGCTACGGACTCCCAACCAAGAATCAAAAACCCTAATGCCTCATGGTGCTGCGGATGCCCGAGGTACTTAGGCTTGGTCTGGGTGCTATGGATGCCCGACCAAGTAACTAAAACCCTAATACCTCGCGGTGCTGCGGATACCCGGGGTACTTAGGCTTGGTTTGGGTTGCTACGGACTCCCAACCAAGGATAAAAACCCTAATGTTTTGCGGTGCTGCGGATGCCCAAGGTACTTAGGCTTGGTCTGGATTGCTACGGACTCCCAACCAAGAATCAAAAACCCTAATGCCTCGTGGTGCTGCGGATGCCCGAGGTACTTAGGCTTGGTCTGGGTGCTATGGATGCCCGACCAAGTAACCAAAACCCTAATACCTCACGATGCTACGGATGCCTGAGGTACTTAGGCTTGGTTTGGGTGCTACAGACTCCCAACCAAGGCAAATACCCTAATGCCTCGTGGTGCTGCGGATGCCCGGGGTACCTAGGCTTGGTCTGGATGCTGCAGACTCCCAACCAAGAATAAAAACCCTAAGACCTCGCAGTGCTGCGGATACCCGAGGTACTTAGGCTTGGTCGGGATGCTATAGACACCCAATCGAGTAGTCAAGACCTTGATGCCTCACGATATTTCAAGTGCCCGGGACACATATGCGCTGTGGAAGTAAAGATAACACGATCTACCCGACAAAAGGAGAATAAGCGAGACACTAAAATATTAATACAATACAAGCATGGGCACACCAAAGGTAACAAATATTTTCCTTCATTTATATGGGAAATACATTGATGTCAACATCTTAAAGAAATACCAAGATGTCAACATCTTAAAGAAATACCAAGATACAATCAGAAGATCCGGTAAAGGGAATCACTCCTCTACTTGGGCTTTTCTTCGCCACTACATCATTCCCTCAGAGTCGCTTGGCTCGAAACCGTCTTCCAATAGCCGGTGAGCGGGGATCCATGTGCATTATGGTCGAAATCCTTGAATCCTTGGCTATAGTGGAGACCCCTCGATCCCTCATCTGCGTAACCATTAACAGAGGAGGATGCCTGAGGTAACACATGGCCCCGAGTACCTCTTCCCGCAAAGATGCATCCAATAACAAGGACGACTACAACATTAAAAAGGAAGAGGAGAGGAAGCAGTGGCTGCAACCCCTCCTCCCTGGGTGACGGTACTGCACCATCCCGGCAAACACCATCCGATGCTCAAAACTCGGGGAAACGAGCAGTCGGAAGGGGATGACATTTGAGGCGAACCGCCCGAGGAGGGGAAGAAGATGAACCATCAGGAGATGCCATCTCCACTATGCTCCTCGGCAGAGCACGTGATGTCTCTTTTGGACTCCTCGGTTAATCCCGGAGTCCCACCTCCGCTAGGATCTTCAGCGAGACCCCATACATCATCTCCTCTATGCTTCCTAGTAAACAGGATGAGGCAGGTGGTTCCACCTCCACTAGGCCCTTCGGCAAGAAACACTACTACGTCTCCGCTATCCTCCCCGGTGGTGTCGGCCACTCCTGCAATAAACAGTGGTGGAGGAAAAGGCACTGACATCTCGCCGCAGGGAGTCTATAAGGAGAAAGAAAGCGAAATGAATAGGAAAGGTTCACCCTTCTCCCCTATTATAGTGACCACTGTCTCTCTGTGCATTTAATGCAGGCATGGCGCGGGAACAGCAATGGACGCCAACTCTGAAGCGTCGCATCGATTGGCATGCCTTCGCCATGCCTAGGAACCCGTAACTCTTTATGAGTCAACTCAAGAGATTGCATGGGATGCGAAGACGATGGTTCGGAGGCCACCCACATTCTCCAAAAGACAAGAGTTGACGGGGGCCCCACAGGAGAATAAATTCAGGCCTGGTACTTGGACTTGCGGGGTTATCTTGGGAGATCCGTACCCAGGATTAAACCCAAAACACCCCGATCTTGCCACTCTCTGAGCCCTTAACGCGAAGACAAATGGACTCAAAAAGCATGCACGAGATAATAAGGTGAAGAAATCTGATCATTTTAATCAAAATTGAGACAGCAGGGCCAAGCTCCCTGGTAAACACATGATCCCACGACTCTTGGTCCTCGGGAAGGAATTCCTTCCAAACTCGGTCGATACTCATAAACTCGGGTTTGCATCTGGAGGCAGAAATTGGAACTTCTTCAACTAATCAATGACCCCATGGAAGCCTTGCTTCAAGCGCTTCATGACTTGGTCAACGATGATAGCACCAAATTTATCCGATTCCAGGAACTTAGCCTTGAAGTCCGCCTCGGCCTCTCTATTGCTCAAAGTATTAGCCGTCCGAAGGGTGCGCAGCTCTGCCTCGGCAGCCTCCTTGGCGCACTTCAGCTGCTCCATTTTAGAGGACATTCTATCTTGCTCTGTTAGGGCTTCCCTGAGTCCGTCTGACGCGGCCCATACCTCCGATCGAGCCTGGGCTAGGTCATCCTCGAAGACAGACAAACGGTCAGTCGCCATCATGAGGTCAGACTCCTTCTGACGACTGACCGCACACGTTCAATCTCTCGATCGAGGCCGCTATAAGCCTGATATCGCCCGATAACTTTTTCTCTCTCATCTGAAGCTGATCCCGCTCTTGCGTCACCCGGAGCAGGTCCTTGGTAAGGGCCACGCCCTCTTGGAGGCCAACCATTCCTGGTGCGGGGAACCATGTAGGGCGGACTCCTTGGCCATCAGGGCATCCAGCTGATGCTCCACCTATTGAATATGACTTGGCGGGTTTCCTAAGCGAATACTTGGTCGTTCCGAGAGACCTCTCCATGTCTACAGATTAAAAATTAATCCGAATGGAGACCGTCTCCCAACGACCATCTCGTGTCGTATCAAACGATCCAAATTACAACTCGGCCAATTACAAAAATCGATCTTGTAATTTGCTTGACTGTTCGACCGCGGAAAAGGCGACGAGTGGATCGCTGGCTTTCGTGTTTATGGTCGAGGTCCAGTTAGTAAATTATTAGCTATGATACAAAATCAAAATAACAAACTAACTAACATAAAATGACGAGGTAAACAAACATGACACAAGAATAAACAAGGGAGCTTGGGAAAGAGTTATACCTTCCCGATCATCTCGCGACCTTCTACCTATGTCCCTTCCCTTCCCGGACGTCGTGTGGGCGACGATCTACCGAGAACCGAGATCACCAACAAGAACCCAAGCCTTCTCTTCTTCCCTCTCCTTGCGCCTGCCAACAAAAGGTGTAAGGCTTTGTTGCCGCCGGCCACACAAGGGAAGAAGCCGCCTTCTTCTCCATGCCACCGTCTCCTTCCTCCTTATACAGGTGCTGTTGACCCAAGGAGGTGCCAAGGAGATGATTATCTCCCTCACTTGGCTGCCGGAAGGACCTCCCTTGGAGGTGTTTGTCGCCGCTGACCCCTAGACCAAGAGCGCCACCGCCTGGACTCCTTTCCTCCTTCTTTGCTCACGTCCGGCCAAGAGGAAGGAGCTGAGGTATCCTTCCTTCCTTGTGCCACACCCCATGTGGAGAGAAAAGAGAAGAAGTGGAAGGAAGCCTGCCGGCCACTTGGTGCCCTAGGAGAGAGAGAGAGGGAGAAAAAGAGAAGAACAATTGAAGGCTTGATTAACTTGTTTCTTGATGGCTTCATGGGGTATATATAGGGCTAAGGTAGGGACCAAGAGGAGGAGTTGAATCTTGGCCCACCAATGGATCTAAACCCGATCCATTAATTAAGATCCATTTCATTAAAGGATCTTAATTGAACTTATCCACCAACCCCCATATTTTCATATGGGCTCCATATATTATGAGTCATCCATCCCCCCCGTGTTTAAGATCTCGAATGCTCGTTAATTAATTTAAATTATTGACAATTCTAATTAATTAACTTCTGGATCCTTGACTAGTACCACTCAACCTCATCATCATGTTGGATCAAATCCACTTGCAGAGTTTAGCATGATGAACCTTTTGAGCTCATCAAGGGGGCATCATCAACCCGACTTACCAGGACACAGATTCCATCAATAATCAACAATATATCATATTGCTAATATTATCTACCAACTTACCAGGCCTATCGATCTAACAGAATAGATCTCGCCCATTGGCAAATCAAAGAAATAATAATTAATAATATATGCCCGTTATTATATCGGGATTAAGGGATCGTACTCCATAATAAAGTCTGAGGTCCTATCCAATTATTGGGTCAGTACAAATTAGATAACCTCGGGTTTTGGTCCTGCTCAATGTACTCAAAGCACACTAGTGTAATTCTATGGTCAAGACCAACCACACCTAATTACACTACAACTATCCTGATGGTTTGTCCAATTCCATCTCGGTTGTGAACCTCTACTTATACTAGGCAAGGAACTGATAACATGATCTTCCGTGTGACACCACACACCATGTTATCTACAATGCTTAGTAATTGGACTTCATGCATGTACTAATATAAATAGGAACCTAGTGTAGTTATGATTCTCTTTTCAAATGAAGATGTTCATATAAAGATATCATATCTTTCAGTATACACATCTTACACCACCTTCGCCCGTAGAGCTTGGCTGACCCCCTCTTGCATAAGGCCCGCCTGGTGCTCGTGGTCAGCCGCGACCTCTGCTCTCAGGGCCCCGCAGATCAGGGTTTCAATCTGGGGCCAGGCGTACATGCCACGACCGGCTGTCAGATAGTCTTTAGTCGCTTGTCATCACACTCGGAGATTATAGAACGTACAAAGAAAACACCCTATGTAACAGTAACCTACACCTTCAGAAGGGTCTCCCGAAGAGTGGTTAGGGGTCTAGCAGAGACTCGTATGGCTGCTCCTCCTTGGGACCTTGAGGTGTCAGCCCTTCCCTCGGATGGTGACGAGCCCTTGCTAGAAGGAAGTACATGGACAATAGGAGCTTCAGGAGGCATGCTAGAGGGGCTGGAGTCACCCTCCTCAGAGCTGGAAGTCCCCTCGGACAAGGCCCCCTCGGTCGGAACCTCCTTTAACTGCACTGGGGGAAGAGATTACTTGGAAGCCTCCAATGCTACATCCAGCCTCTTTTGAAGACGATTAAGTTTCATCCGGTATTGGGTGTGCAATACCTCCTTATCCTTCGAAGCCTCGGCCGGGTCAATTAATGAAGAGCCGGGAGCTGGGACGATCGCTTCTGGGACAGTAGCCGGCGAAACGGGGGGGGGGGGGGGGGGAGAAACAGGAACATATGTGCTGGGACCAAGTGCATGTTGACATGGATGCGGGTTCGTAATTTTAAAATTAATTACGTGCAGTGGATGATTTAGCATAAATAGTTTCTCAAATTATTTAACCACACATCTAAGCATGCAACCTTATCTTGTGTAGACATGATCATATATTTAAAATTTTGTAGAAACGTAAACTAATTTACTTGTTACCTCGCGTAACTCGAAGGAAGGGACGAGATCCAACCGTAAGCGTCCCTTGGAAGCTCCGCCTCTATTCGCGTCCACGCCGAGTATCTTCGGGATGACTTCGCAAAGCCACGAGTTTCGTGTTCTTGAGAACTACTAGATTCTCCGAGAACGCGACAAGAAAAACCAAGAGAGAAGTAATCACATCGGAAAAACTCACCACCAAGGGTGGCCGGAATCACAATTCCCGCGAGGAGGAAGATGACTTGCGCCCAATCCCAAGGTGATGATGTCCGGAGAGGAAGATCGTCCCAACGGAAGAACTTCGTCGCCTCGGTGCTTCTCCTTGTGCTCACGGCAAGAAGAAAGGGAGAAGAAGGGAGAGGTCGGCCAAGAGAAAGAAGGGAGGAGAGGGAGAGAGCCCAGGCAAGAATACTTCGATTGATTTCGAAATGATTTCCAAGCCTTGCCTTGGGTCCTTTATATAGTAGCATCTCAACCGCCAAGTCTCTTTTTTCTTATGGAATAAATTTTCATAAGAAATTTATCATATAAATTTTCTATGACTTATTCCATCATGCCAAGTCTTGATTTTATATCATGGTTAAAATCATATTTTAATTCATGATAAAAATCAACCAAGTCTCTTTTTTCTTATGGAATAAATTTTCATAGGAAATTTATCATATAAATTTCTTTATATAAATTTCTTTATATAAATTTCTTTATCATGGTAAATTAATCCATGATTGATTTTATAAAATAAAATAAACCAATCCATGGTTCATTTTAATTTCCATGAAAAATAAATTTCTTTATATAAATTTCTTTATCATGGTAAATCAATCCATGATTTATTTTATAAAATAAAATAAACCAATCCATGGTTCATTTTAATTTCCATGAAAAATAAATTTCTTTATATAAATTTCTTTATATAAATTTCTTTGTCATGGTAAATCAATCCATGATTGATTTTATAAAATAAAATAAATCAATCCATGGTTCATTTTAATTTTCATGAAAAATAAACCAAACCTTGGTTTATATAAAAAATTTATATCATCCATAATTTTATAAAACAAACCACACTTGATTTATTTTATAAATTGAACCAAACAATTTGGTTCCCTCCCTTTGTTGTGGCCGGCCAAGCAAAGAGGGTGGGGACCCTCTTTGGCCGGCCTATCCAGGCCATGCCCCAATGAATTGAACTCATTTAATTCATCTATTAAGTCTTCAAAAGACTTAGCCATTTTACGCTTCCGATGCGTCTTTGAAAAATTCAGATTCGACTTATCGTTTGGCTCAACCAAACCTAATCTCTCTTGATTGGAAAATCCAATTTTCAACTCGTTTTAAATCCCTCGGATTACTCATAGTGCGTGTGACTAAATAGGCTTTCGATTTATGTTGGCCGTCTATAATTAACTAATTATAGAACGATCATGAGTGGCACCTAGTAGTACATCATGATCCCCAATTAATCGAAAGATCAACGGTTGACCTCAGAAACAATTCTGAAACCCTTCAGCAGCTATAATGAATCGTGCCCCATTCCCTTCACCATCTTATACCCATTTGGTTCAGGACATGGTCTATGTGTGTCAGTCCCCACTAGGCTGACTACGTCACACCTAGCCCAAGTAACGTTTTCTCGTCCTACGGATTCTAATTACTATCATGTATTTAAGAGTACTCTGAACATGTCATGCTCTGGCCAGAGGCTTCGAGTAACAATACGACGATAGGCCTCGGGTATACATCTGCTCGCAAGGAGTGGTGAATCCTTTATAGGCTGTTCAAACATCTTCGGGCACTTCGGCTTATACCCAATCATCCTGGGTCCACACCTCCTTGGAGATGCTTGCTTAAGATGTCAAAGTATAAGTCTCCATGACCAAGATGACTTGAACACTGTAAGTCAAAGGAACATCGCACTTAAGCTGCAGTAAAAACTTCACCGACATGTCTATATGTAGACTACCATATGAAGTTTTACAGCCAGTCACTCCAATGAACTAGTTCCCTTAACTAGCATTCATGTTTATCTCCGGACATCCCAATGTCACCAGCCAGTGAGAATCAACTGATTAGAGAATAACCCATGCTAGTCTCAACAGAATTGATAGTGTCCGTATTTATCAATTTATCGACTAGGGACAATTTCAATACTTCACAATTGTACATGTAGAGATAATCACTAGTTGTGAATTCACCACAAATTCTCTCATGCTGTGAATTGTATTGCGGACATTCAGTAAATGAGTTTAAGATCTCAATCAAATACACAAACATGTATACTCAAATAGTGAATATTCATTTATTAAAATAAATGATTACAATCATAAGGCGATTGCCTTAGGACACTTTTCTCATATCACTAACAAGATGCCCCACCATCGGAAGAAGAAACAACCTCCTGAGGGATAGAGGGACGAGGGCTGGGAGAACTCCAGGCGGCAGAGGGGCTATTTCGTCAGAGTTCGCAGGCCTTAGTCACTCAGAAGGTTTCTACTTCAGTGCCGAAAGGCAGGAAGAAGAAGAAACAAGGTGGGTACAAGAAGGCGGTTGGATCGCAAGGACCACGGACAGGCGTGAAGAAGCCGAAAGGCAAGTGCTTCACCTGTAAGCAAACTGGACACTGGAAGGTGAACTGTCCCCGTCGTCAAGACAAAGGAATTTCTTCGTGTTTAGTCATTGAAACATGTTAAGCGGTGCTATCTACCAGTACTTGGTGTGTAGATACGGAAACCACTGACCATGTTTGCAATACTCTGCAGGGGTTTCAGGAAACCTGACAGCTAGCTAATGGGGAAATCGTGGTCTACATGGGCAATGCTACGGAGGTGGCAGCAGTTGCAGTAGGAGATTTTTTATTTGTCTTTTGAGAGAAACAAAGTATTGGTTTTGAGACATTGCTTATATGTACCCTCTTTTAGAAAGAACTTAATTTCAGTTTCTAAATTAATAAAGGATGGATATTCTATTACTTTTAATAATAGAGTTGTTATAAAAAGAAATAGAGAGATTATCTGTTCGGGTACTATGGTTGGCAATCTATACACTCTAGAACCAAAGACTCCCACGATGCAAACAGAGGTCAATAGCTCATCATCTAACCTGAATATGAGAAAGGAGCCTTCTAAGATGAATCAGACATATCTTTGGCACCTTAGGCTTTGTCATATTAACCTTAGTACGATTCAGAGGTTGATAGTCGATGGGCCCTTGGGTTCATTGGTGGTGGAAGACTTCCCGACTTGTGAGTCTTACTTGGAAGGTAAGATAACCAAGAGGTCTTTCAAGGCTAAGGGGTACAGGGCCAAAGATGTGCTAGAACTAATTCATTCTGATTTGTGTGGTCCTATGTCAATCCAGGCTAGAGGCGGCTTTGAATACTTCGTCACAAGTCTGAATGCTTTGATATGTTCAAAGAGTTCAAGGCTGATGTGGAGAAGCGTCAAGGTAAAGGTATCAAGATACTACGATCAGATCGTGGTGGAGAGTACCTCTTTGGAGAGTTTAGGACATACTTATCAGAGGCTGGGATTCAATCCCAGCTGACTGCACCCGGTACGCCCCAACATAACGGAGTTGTAGAAAGAAGGAATAAGACTCTTATGGAGATCGTTATTAGGTCAATGATGAGCTACTCTGATTTACCTGATTCATTCTGGGGATATGCTCTGGATACAGCTGCGTATATTCTAATCATGGTACTATCTAAGTCAGTCCCTTCTACTCCCATAGAATTATGGACTGGGCGAAAGCATAGTCTAGGACACATTCGGATTTGGGGTAGTCTAGCACATGTGCTGAAGGGAGATACTGATAAGTTAGAATCTCGTATAGAAGTGCGCTTGTTTGTGGGCTATCCTAAGGGAATGAAAGGTGACCTGTTCTATAGTCCTGAGGATTAGAAGGTAATCGTTAGCACGAATGCCAGATTCTTAGAAGAAGACTATGTGATTGTAACGACTCGGCCCATCGACCCGACCCCTCGGCCCCTTGGGCGGCCAAATTCTATTTTTGGCGGCCCAACAACCTGGCCCCATTGGTCGTCGACCATCGACTGTCGTTACTCACAAGAACTTCCCACCCCTGGCTAGTGGATTTTTGCCTTCCCCAGGATTCGAACTCTAGACCTCCAGGCTAAGTACTAAAGTTCATGAATCCTGGTACCAATTGAGCTGCGCCTTTTTATTGTAACGACACGACCCCTCAACCCATTGGCGGCCAAATCAATATTTGGCGGCCCAACAACCTGGCCTCTCGGCCCAACAACCTGGCGGCCAAATCAACATTTGGCGGCCCAACTATGTCATCGACCAACAACCAATGTCGACGACCAACAACCGTGTCGTTACTCACTAGGTCTTTCCACCCCTGGCCAGTAAATTTTTGCCTTCCTCAGGATTCGAACTCTAGACCTCCAGGATAAGTACTAGAGTTTATGAATCCTGTAACTCACTTGGTATCAGGATTCATAAACTCTAGTACTTATCCTGGAGGTCTAGAGTTCGAATCCTGAGGAAGACAAAAATCCACTGGCCAGGGGTGGAAAGACCTAGTGAGTAACGACACGGTTGTTGGTCGTCAACATCGGTTGTTGGTCGACGACATAGTTGGGCCGCCAAATGTTGATTTGGCCGCCAGGTTGTTGGGCCGAGAGGTCAGGTTGTTGGGCCGCCAAATGTTGATTTAGCCGCCAATGGGTTGAGGGGCCGTGTCGTTACAGTGATGAACCATAAGCCAGGAGTAGACTAGTGCTTGAAGAGTTAAGAGAGGACATTCCGACCTTAGGACCAACTGTACATGAGGACACACCACAAGTGACTGCACCGCGTGTCACAGAAGATACACAGGTGGTACCCCATCGTAGTGGGAGGGTTGTTAGACAGCCTACGAGGTTCATGTTTTTGGGAGAGTCATAGGACTTGGTCCCAGGTAAATATAAACTAGATCCCTGGACCTATGACGAGGCCCTCCAAGATAAGGATGTAGATTCTTAGCAAAGGGCAATGAACTCTAAAATATAATCTATGGATTCTAATCATGTCTGGGAGCTAGTAGACCCACCCGATGGTGTAAAAGCCATCGAATGCAAGTGGATCTATAAAAGAAAGAGAGGATTAGACAGGAAGGTTGAGACCTTTAAAGCTGGGCTTGTTGCGAAAGGGTACACTCAGAAAGAGGGTATTGATTATGAGGAGACCTTTTCGCCGGTAGCCATGCTTAAGTCTATCCGGATTCTCTTATCTATTGTAGCTCATATGGACTATGAGATATGGCAGATGGACGTCAAGACGGCTTTCCTTAACAGAAGTCTTGAGGAGACCATCTACATGAAGCAACCAGAAGGGTTCATTGAAAAGGGCAAAGGGTATCAGTATGCATGCTTAATCGATCCATTTATGGATTGAAGCAAGCTTTGTGATCTTGGACCATCCGCTTTGATGAGGTAATCCAGTCATACATATTATTCAAAGCCCGGATGAATCATGTGTATATAAGAGGTGTGACGAAAACGTAGTGGTGTTTCTTGTACTTTACGTAGATGACATCTTGTTAATTGACAACAATGTCAAAGTGTTATCAGACGTAAGGGTTTGGTTATCAAAATAGTTTGATATGAATGACTTGGGAGAAGCAGGACACAACCTTGTGATCAAGGTCATAAGGGATCGCCAGAAAAGAATGTTGTGCTTATCCCAAGCTTCATATATTGACACTGTCCTAACTCGTTTTAACATGGAAAACTCCAAGAAGGGGTTTCTACCTTTCAGGCATAGAGTTCCTCTATCCAAAGAGACGTTTCCAAAAACATCAAAGGAGATAAGAGGAAATGAAGGTGGTTCCTTATGCATCGGCCATAGGAAGCCTCATGTATGCTATGTTGTGTATGAGACTAGATATCTGTTTTACTGTAGGCATGGTTAGCAGATATCAGAGTAACCCTGGACAGGGACATTGGATTACGGTAAAGTATATATTGAAATACCTGAGACAAACTAGGGATTATATGCTGGTTTACCGGGCAGATTAATTAGTCTCTGTGGGTTACACGAATTCAGATTTCCAGTCAGACAGGGACAAAAGTAAGTCTATCTTGGGGTTTGTGTTTGCTTTAGGAGGTGGAGCCATAGTTTGGAGGAGTGTCAAGAAGAAATGCGTGGCGGACTCCACCATGGAAGCAGAGTATGTGGCAGCCTCAAAGGCAACCAAGGAAGCCGTATGACTCAGGACCTTCATCATGGACTTGGATATGATTCCTGATTTGCCTAGATCTATCACAATCTTTTGTGATAACGGTGGTGCATTTGCAAACTCAGAGGAACCACGAGCCTGTTAAGGCAATCTGTGGTCCGGAGTGACCAAGTGTTTTGATGTTTGGGCAAAGGGTTTAAGTTAGGTTTACCCTTGTATTCTTATATGTGTATGTTGAGTGTGCAGGTTGTATAGGTTACGCATATGGACTTGACTGGAGGCCTCGGTACGGTGAAGGGTGACATGGAGACAAGCTAGAGGCTTGTGTGCACCCGAGAGACTTTGGAGAGCAGGGACGATGAGCTAAGGGGCGCGGACTTTGAGGCATGTGTGAAGGATGACATTGAGGCAAGCTGGAGGCTTGCATGCATCCGAGGGACGGGAGTCGAAGATGAAGAGGGCGCGAAGGCAACAGTCGAGGCTGCGGATGAGGAGTCAATTGTAACGCCCGTAAAATCCTCTCAATATTTTTCTTTAAAATATTAATCATGCTTATATGGATTTTTGAGTAATATATGAATACTAGCATGAACCTTAGCATAATTTCTTATATGGAATAAAATGCTAAGTACTAATGGGCCTTATATGGGCTCTTCTAGTACCATGGTTATTAGTGGATCTTAGGTAGAATTAGTAACATGAATAGAAATGGGCTCCAATTAGGAATATTAGCATAACTCTTAGTGGGCTCTTATGTGGGCCTTACCAAAAATAAGAGTAAATGCAATAAAAAGAGATGCATGCACCAAGGATTGAACCTTGGACCTAGGATAAAGGCAAAGCCTCATCATGCATGTACTAACCAATTCACCTAGCAAGGGAGTGCTAGTGGAAAAGGAAGAGGATTGTTGTTAAGGCTAAAGGAAGTGAAGGGTCACCATGTGAGGAGGCACCATGCTCCTTCACTTGCCCCTCCACTTAGTATAAAAAGGTTGGATGAGAAGTGAAGAGGCTTAAGTTACTTTCTCCTCTTTTCTTCTTCCACCAAGGCTCTTCCTCTCCCCCTTCTTCCTCCTTCTTGCCGAAAATCACCAAGGGGATTTCCCCTTAGAAAACTCCACAAGAGGACTCCCTCTTGAAATTCCAAAGTTCTTCTACAAGGCTAGAAGGGCAAAGGGTATTCTAAGGCCAAGAAAGTTTTCTTTGGTTTCTCTTTTCAAGGTCTATAATCAAGATAAAGAGATGTAAGACTCCCTCACCTGTGGTATAATAGTTTTGATGTTATCTTTCATGATTTAAGATGTTGTTTGGACTCTATGTTGAGAAAACTATGGATGTAGGGTTTCTAGGGTTTCGGTCAAAGCATGGTTTTTGGGTTTAGGATGATGTTAAAACCTCACTTATATTTTCTAATGCTTTCTTATGATAAATAAAGAATGAATTGTGAGTTATATGAATTTTCCATGGACTTGTGACTCCCCTAGGGTTTCGGCCACCATCTCTATTTCATGGTTAGGATTAGATCTAACCCTCCAAGCATGTTTATTATGTTTCCCTATGATACAATGGATGTTAATTGTGAATTATATGAATTTTACATGCCCTTGTGATCCCTCTAGGATTTCGGCCAAGACCCAAACTTAAGCTAGGAATTAGGGTTAACTGAAATCATGAGTTCTAATGGCTTCCTATGGCATTGTATGTATTGTATTGGATGTTAATTGTGAATTTTATAAATTTTCCATGGACTTAATACCCTTCTTGGGTTTCGGCCAAGACAAGATTTAGGGCTAGGACTTAGGGTTAGTCCCAATCATGTGTTCTAATGGCTTCCTATGGCATTGTATGTATTGTATTAGGGGTTATATTACTTATGGTACCTCACATGTTACTTGGATGATGGGACCTCTACCTATAACTTTCGGCTAAAGCTCCAAGACTAGGGTTTGGGATAGTCTAAGGTTTCAAGTATACTTGTTTATGGTTTATTATGATGTATATATATGTTCAAGCATGTTGTATGAATTTTATGATGCCTAAACCCTAACTTTATGTGCTATGCATTATGATCTTGTATGCTTATATTATGTGCCATGTTTTAGTAGGTTTTATTTATGGATGTTTTAAGCCATATACCATGAACACATGTGTTGTGAAGTAAGCCTCATGTTTATGTAAAATTATGCATGTATTATGTTAAGTGCCTTGAACATATGTATTATGATAGATATATGGTTATGTAGACCTATGCATGTTTTAGGTTGAATGTTATGAACCTATGTAGTATGTGTCATGTTCATATGGATCCTACCCATGCATGCTTTATAATAGATACCATGATCATGTATGCCATGTGATATGTACCATGTATGTAAACAACTCATTTATGCATGCTTACCTTATGTACCATGATCATGCAAGCTTTATGAACTAAAATGATGTTTATGCCCTGATGCATAATTATGTATGTGTATCATGCCTTATGAATGAAGATGATGAATGAAGATGATGTTCATGCCTTTAAGGCATAATGATGTTATGCATTACCTATGAATGTTGAAATGCTAAGTATGCTTTATACCATGCTTCATGTATTAAGATCATGTTTATGTCTTTAAATATGCTATGTAAAGGTTATGAATGATGTAAAAAGAAGCATGTGAAGCAATTTTACTTTATGAATGAGCTTGTACCGGACCCTAAAAAGGTCCAAGGGATGGGCACCTTAAGAACGCCTCGGTTTAGGACTATCCTAGCTGTCCTCGGTTCTGGGACTACCGCAGCTGTCCAACAGGGATGGGCACATTAAGAACGCCTCGGTTCTCGGACTACCGTAGCTGTCCCTACCCTAGTAGGTCGAGACTAGCTACCTCACATTTACTTAGGGATGCACACATATGATGTATGTATGTGGTACAAGCCGGGGCCCCATGATGTGATGATTATGTTTAAGTATTTATAAATATGATTTTCAAATAAGCATCCTTATATTATGTGCATTTAACTCATGCATTCATTCATGTTATGCATCTATGCCATGCCAAGTATGTCTTATGCTTATGTTTATGTTATGCATCTATGCCATGTCAAGTATGTCTTATGCTTATGTTCATGTTATGCATCTATGCCATGTCAAGTATGTCTTATGTTTATGTTTATGTCAAGAACTATGCCATGTCAAGTATGTCTTATGTTTATGTTTATGTCAAGAACTATGTCATGTCAAGTATATCTTATGCTTATGTTTATGTCAAGAATTATGCCATGTCAAGTATGTTCCTATGTTTATGTTTCATGTCAAGAACTTCTCCATGTTAAATATTTTATATGCCTATATTTTATGTCAAGTACTTCTTATGCCATGAACTTTATGCACCTTCATTTCATGTTAAGCACTTCTATATGATTGCTTTATGTTACACTCTCCATGTTATGTCTTTCTATTGACTATATGTGATGTATGATTTTAGTGAGTAGAAAAGAGTCTTACTAAGCTTATGTGCTTATAGTTTTACTTTCTTATACCGCAGATCAAGCAAGAGGATACTAAGCTAAGGGAAGCAGCAGGAGGGCAAGTGTGTATGTGTGGCAGTGACTTGGCAAAAGAAAAGATCCTAATATTTATACTTTGTCACATGTCTTATATTTGCATTGTCCTCCTTAGATTCATGCTATACTTTATGTTGGCTTTAAGTTTGATGATAGGGTATGTTATGTTTAATGCAAGCATGTTTAAGAATGTTATGCCTCACATGTTATGTTATGACAATGCTAAAGTTTACCATGAAACCATGCTTAAGAATGATAGCTAGGACATGTTTACATGATTCAAGTGTTAGTTGAATGGTTAAAACACACATGCATAAAGTTCAAAATTTATTCCGCTGCATTAAGATATCCATATGCATGTATGTATGTTAGCGTAACGCCGTCTCCCGCCTACATCGTAGGCCGGGGAAGGGCGGGCGTTACATTAGTCGAGTCGTGAGGGTACGAGTGCTGTGTGATTGTACTCGAAAAATCCTAGGGTTTGAGTGTGGAGTGGAATGTACTCAGGAAGGGTAACCTTAGGTGGGTGAGTAGACCTGGCTAGTAGGGCAGTCGACTGATGGAACTCACAGAAAGGTCTCAGCCCTGGGACCAGTCGACTGCCCTGGGGGCAGTCGACTGGTAGGTGGCTGGTGAGTTGGCTGAGAATTCGAACGTTGGGGGTGCAATGGTCGAATTTCAGTGGCAGGGTAGTCGACTGGTAGCGAGGGTTTCAGCCCGAGTCCTATTTAAAGAGGACTTCATGGTGACTGAGACTCTTGACGAATCTTGTCTTGGTTAAAGGCAAGATAGTAGTCTTTGTGCTCAAGTCTTCAAAAGGTGTTGTGGTGAGGTTTCTCCACCCACAAGGAGCGACGAGGGCTAGCCGGAGGTTATCCGGGGATTGATCCACCGACGGATTCTTGGATTAGTCACCCGTTCGGGGTTGATACCAAGTACATCGGTTTGTTAGCATTGTTTATTATTGTTAGTTTACTTTTATTTGTATTTCCGCTGTGCTAACAACCTTGTAGAGAACGAAGTATTCGACAAATCGCTATTCACCCCCTCTAGCGGACACGATTGATCCATCAATTGGTATCCATACCTACTTGGGAAAAATACATTCCACAATGTATCTATCATCGTTCCCAAGTTTGACACAAAATCCAAAAAGTTTTCTATGAAAATTAAGGCAACCAAGGAACCATGCTCCCCCTAAACCTAGAGTTTCTAGCAAAGGAGTGTTTGGTTTCCCAACTTAAACCCAACTTTCTCCCCCTTTGTCATATATAAAAAAGATCCCAATAATATCCCAATTATCGGTTCTTCTAATCACTAATGATCATAAACAATGTGTACTAACCCCCCATACACTTGTTTTCCATCATTCGGACCCAAGTCAGCTACTGGATACTCACACCAGCCCTGACCAGTATACTGCCCCTGTTGGCAGTCGACTGATACTCTGATTTCTTAGTTTTCTGGCCAATTTCAAAATTGCGCCAGAAATTTCACAAATCTCCAAAAATTCCCAAATTTCATGGAGAACTTTATGGTACCAGTCGACTGCCCATAAGGCAAGTAAACACATAGAGCGCAAGTACCACCTGATACGAGAAATCGTAAAGCGAGGAGAAGTAGCTGTTGCCAAGATTGCATTGGAGGACAACCTGGTAGATCCTTTCACTAAAGCTCTTCCAGCTAGAGCTTTTGACTGGCATGTGGAGAATATGAGAGTTAGATGTATGGCAGTGAGAGAACAGCAGAATCTTTGAGTATAAGTGGGAGATTGATAGATGTGTATACTAAAAGACTTGTTACTTTTATAAGATCATCTATATTTTGAAAAGAGAATCACAACAACACTATATGCTTGTTTATATTAGTACATGCATAAAAGTCTTTTACTTTGCATTGTAGATAACATGGTGTGTGGTGATACATGGAAGATCATGTTATCAGTCCCTTACATAGTATAAGTAAGAGGCTCACAACTGTAACACCCCAAATTTGTCAATGTAAAATCATGACAATGTATGAAAATGATTATAAGGAAATGATATAAATTTCATGCAATCACATGCTATGAAATGTCATAAATGCATGAAATATTATATTCATGAAATATAATTATCATGAAATGTTATGTGAATAATATTTATAAAATATTATGTAAATAATGTTATGAATTCAGGAAAAATATTAGAAAATATTATGAATTCATAAACATGAAATATTATGAAATTTCATGATGGGCTTGGCTTAAAGGGCTTTGATATGGATTAGTGCAAAAGGTGATAAAAAGGAGGGAGCAAGGATTGAACCTTGGACCTCCTAGTTGCACTCTCCATGTCTTAACCACTACACCAAGCATTGTTTCTTGTTGAGAGAATAAGGAACATGCTTGTTAAGTGGGTAAGAGTGAAGAGACATGTCTTTTCATGAGAAAAGTATAAATATGGGAAGTTGGAGTAACTTCCTTTTTCTTCTCTTTTCTTCTTCCTCACTCTCCCAAAATCGAAACCCCATTGCTCTCTTCCTTGTATTTTCGAAATTTCCAACCCTAGGATTCTAAACCTAAGGCAATTTCAAGAAGGAAAGTTTAGGTGCCCTTGTTCTCTACTAAGTCCAAGGAACACTAGAGAGAAAAATTGGAAGAAAAGGGTGTTCACATACCCTCCAAGTGTAGGGTACCCTACGGTTTAAGAGAAGGCGAAATTTCCAGCGCTAGGATGTAAGTATCCTCTCGCCTGTGGCATAATTGCTATTGAACGTTTGCTTGTTTTGTTCTTTTGAAAAATCACAAGGACCATGCTTATGAAACTTTCGGCCACCCTATGTAAGAAGTCCAAGAGAAGGGTTTTGATCAAACTTTGATGCATGCTAGTAACCCTAGGGATTTTATACACATATGTGTTGTTTCCAAATATTTTTGGAAGGCCAAAAGTTAGGGTTTGGTACCCTACAAAGTTTCGGCCACCACTCACTTATGGGCTTTGGTTGCTTCTTGATGCATGAGGATATCCCTAGGAACTTAGGGTATGAATTTATGTTATTTTTCCATCATGTGTGATGACAAGAATTAGGGTTTTAGTGCCCTACAACTTTCGGCCAAAGAAGGAAAGTTAGGGTTTTGTGTGGCTTGCTATCCTATTATGTTCCCATGATTAGAATGGTAGATGAAATGTTGTATATATATGTGTGTTGTTTTGTGAATGATGACTTGTCCAAAAACCCTAGAAACCCCACCTTATCATTCGGCCACCTCTTGTAATTTAGGGTTAGTGGATGCTAATCCCAATATGAGATATAAACCATGTTTCAATTGTTAACATGAAAGGTACTTGAGGTGTTTGTAGAAATGCTTGAATGAATGCTTGCTTGGAAAACCAAATCCCCTTACTTGTATGTTTCGGCCAACCCTAGTTCTAGGGTTGGGAAGTACCTAATGAGACCATGAAGCATGCTACTACATATGTGATGTGTGTATAAATTATATGATCTATCTTGTTAGGTATAAAAGCATGCCTTATAGCCCATGGGGCACCTTGATGATATGAACATGATGTGTTTGATAATATGCCTAAAAAGGGTTACTCTATTAAAACTGGGATCAAGAGCACCCGAATGTGTGGTGTGTCCCTAGGGGATCAAGAGCACCCGAATGTGTGGTGTGTCCCTTTGAGAAGAGATTAAGAGTACCTTTAGGCATATACATATATGAGTAATTGCATGATAAATTACTTTACTTTGAAAGTTGTGTACCCGACTCGGAAGGGGGTCGTCAAACAAATCCAATGTGCATGTTAAGGTCATGGCATTGGTAGGACGGAAGGGTCCTGCTCTAATTAGATTGGTGGCTCGCTACCCCAATTTATTAGGGAACGCGCATGATGTGGTACTACAACTGGGCCCTGGATGATGATATGATATTTTGAAGTACTTACCATTATGGAACCTTTTGAAAAGCATACTTTTCTCATCATGTGATAATCTTGTTCCGTAAAGTACTTAGAGATAAATTGATGTGATGTTTATGATGCTTTGATAAGATGCTTATGATGCTTAATCTTGTTCTATCTTGATTACTGAGTACATGATATGATGTATCGATATGGATTTTGCGAGTAGGCCCGGATTCTTACTAAGCATGTTTTGCTTACTAGTTCATGTTGTTTTCTTATGCTGCAGATAGCGGTAAGAAATACTTGAATTAAAGGAAGAGGCAGAGGGAAGGCTAGAGGATGTGTGTGGTGATGGCTCGGGAAAGGATGAAAGATTCTATCTACCTTAGTTTGTCTAGAATCTAACTGCTTCCGATAAAAGATTGAAATTGTATTACTATACTCTGAATATATGATGATTGTGACTACTCTACTGTTAGAGATATGGAACCTAAGTCATGTTAGATAATATTATTATCAATGTCTAATTCCTATAGTATGCATGCTCAGTAAAATGCTAGATGTTTACTATTTTCGGTTGCTTATGAATGCTTCTTTTGTATATGCTTCTTTTGCATGTATCTAAGACTAGATAACTCTTGCTATATTCTTACTTGAGATTTCATGCTATAGTGTGTTAAATGATTTTCATATTAGGTTGTAAATGCATGTAGATATAAAAGAAATGAAAAACCTTGCTTGGTAAATTAGTTTTCAATAAACATGCTTATTACTAGTTCATGTATTGTAACTGTTTTGTTTGGATATACATGTTTAACATGATTGGATGATATGAATGTATGGACCCGTAACCCCGCCTTTAGGGTAGATATAAGGTCGGGCGTTACAACAACTGAGATGGAATAGGCCAACCCATCGGGATGGTTGTAGTGTAATTAGGTGTGGTTGGTCTTGACCATAGAATTACACTAGTGTGCTTTGAGTACATTGAGCAGGACCAAAACCAGAGATCATCATATTTGTACTGACTCGATAATTGGATTGGATCTTAGATTTTATTATGGAGTACGATCCCTAAATCCCGATATAATAACAGACACATATGATTAATTATTATTTCTTTGATTTACCAATAGGCGAGATCTATTCTGTTAGATCGATAGGCCCGGTAAGTTGGGAAATAATATTAAATATATGGTGTACCATTGATTATTGACGGAATCCGTGTCCTGGTGAGTCGGGATGATGATGCCCCCTTGATGAGCTTAAAAGGTTCATCATGTTAAACCTGCAGGTGGATTTGATCCAACATGATGATAAAGTTGAGTGGTACTAATCAAGGATCCAGATGTTAATTAATTTAAATTGTTAGTAATTTAAATTAATTAATGGACATTCGATATCTTAAACACGGGGGGATGGATGACTCATAATAAGTGGAGCCCATATGAAAATATGGGGGTTGGTGAGGAAGTTCAATTAAGATCCTTTAGTGGAATGAATCTTAATTAATGGATTGGTTTTAGATCCATTAGCGGGCCAAGATCCAACTTTTCCTCTTGGTCCCTACCTTATCCCTATATAAACCCCATGGGATCATGAAACCAAGGCTAATTAATCAACCCAAGGCTTTCTCACTTTTTCTCTCTTCCTTCTCTCTCTCCTAGGTCACGGCAAAGAAGAGAAAGGGTTCTCCCATCTCTTCTTCTTCTTCCTCCTTCATCCTCTCGGTAGGAAGCCACCACTAGACAAAGGAACTCCTCTCTACATCCTTTTGTGGTGTGCGACGAGGGAGGAGTGGCAGCCGGTGAAGGAGAGGCGGCGGTGGAACTTGCGGCGGCGGCGGAGGCACAAGGATAGGGAAGAGGAAGCTTTTCCGGCCGGTTGGGTAAGGAAGAAGGAGAGGCTAGGGTGGTGGTGCCTCACGGTGGCCGGCGGCGCAAGGGTAGAGGAAGGGAGCGACGGCGGGTAAACCCTAGAGGCTAGGGTTTTGATCGGTTAAGGAAGAAGAGATTAATTAGATGCTTTGGTGATCTTAGTTCCTGGTAGCTCGTCGCCCACACGACATCTGGGAAGGGAGGGACATAAGGTAGAAGGCTACGAGGTAAAAGGGAAGGTATAATTCTCTCACTTAGCTCCTTTTGTTCTTTTGGTGCCTTGTTGATTAGCTTCATCATTTTATGTGTATTAGTTAATTATTTTGATTTTATATCCTGGTTAATAATTAACTAATTGGACCCCGACCATAAACACAAGAACCGACGATCCACTCGTCGTCTCTTCCGCGGTCGTTTGGTTAGAAGAATTACAAGCCACGATCTTTGTGATTGGCCAAGTTGTAATTCGTACTGAACGATACGATGATGAGATGGTCGTTAGGAGACGGGTCTCCATTCGGATTAAATTTTAATTCGTAGTCATGGAGAGGTCTCTCAAGGACGACCAAGTATTCACTAGGGAAACCCGCCAAGCCATACCCAACAATTGGTATCAGAGCTGAGGTTTCCGATTTTATGTGTTTAAGATTGGTTAATTTTTTGCATTATTCATACATTTTATTTTGCTGGATGATATGTGGATGTGTGTAGGCTAACTTTGTGTTGCAGGCACAAGATTCGAACTTATCATGGCCAAATATTTGATATGTGTGATTGATTGTGCAATGTTTGTAAATTAATTAATCCTCGGGGTTGACGAGGCTAGGTAGTATTTAATTTTTGTAATTAAATACGGCACATGTTTAGCCGAGCTTATTATTTTACTTTCGATTTAGATTTCATGTACACTCCTTCGTGGAATATAGGATCGATGATGTAAATAATTATCTAGTCATTTCGGCTCGGAGCTCCCTCAAGGTGGCTTGCGCATAAGGTAGGGAGGAGCGGACGAGGTGACGATACGACTGGAGACGCATTGGAGACCAAGTCCATGAGAAGTTGGAAAATCTAGGATTTTCTATTTTCATTATGTTGGTTATGTGCTTGTCGTGTGAATGTGTTTGTTAAAATTCCTTGAACTAAATTACTAAGCGGGAGAGGGACCCTAAGGGTCCCATGACCTCCATTACAATCTGACATGTGATGCGAACAAGCTTGCGTGTTGGCTCTGAGTGCCTTCCTCCATAACGGATAGGCTTGTTCTACGGATCACAAGGTCTGAAAAGATTATAGGGAATTATTGAAGAGCGTGTGTACTTCCCCAACGGAAGACACATAATCATAAATAATTCTCTTAGTGTCGTGTAATGGTAAACACTTAGATACAAATATTAGTATCCACCCCAACGGAGTCACTGCTAATAATTTGTAGGGCCGAAGTGAACCAACTATTAATCTTACTTGTCAAAAAGTTAGGTTGACAAGATAGTAAGATTGATGGGTAAAACATTCTCTAACGAATGTAGAATTCATATACATCCACACTAACATGGCATGCGAATTCTCGGTGTTTGAGGTGTTGGCTAATTTCGAAAATTTATTGTTTTGAGGAATCTATTTATTTTTGATTTTAAAGTAGTGTATGTTGTGATTCTCAGGATTTTCAAAATGGCCTTTAATCCACTAGCTACCATACTTAAGTAGAATAAACTTACTGGACCTAACTATATTGATTGGAAAAGAAACCTAGACATTGTCCTTATAGCTGAAGAGTACAAATTTGTACTCTCTGAAGATTGTCCTAAAAAACCTGGCAAGAAATCTGGTGAAGAGCAGAGGGAACGTTATAAGCAATGGGTCGAGGCAGATGAGATGGCGCGGTGCTACATTTTGGCATCTATGTCAAATGTATTGCAACATCAGCATCAGGCCATGCCCATTACTGCTGACATGATGCTAAACCTCAAGGAGCTCTTGGGCACCAGAATCGGACTACTATGGTCGAAGGGATACCTGTCAGGGATCATATCCTGAAAATGATGTCTCACCTCAATAAGATTGAGGTACTTGGAGGATCAATCTACGGGGAATCCCAGGTCGATATTATACTCCAATCCTTGCTTAAGAGTTTTGAGCAGTTCTGACTCAACTATAACTTGAACAAGCATGAGTATGTTGGATCGGAGAAAATCGATAGAGGGGGGGGGTGTTAGTAGGAGCCCTAGAGCCAATTATGTGATGATTGACTAGGGACATTTTGTATCATATTCTATCATTAATAAAGACATGTTTGGTTATTATACTTACTTTGTATTTGTGCCAAATAACTAAGTATAATAATGTCCTTGGGTAGTAGGTTCTTATCTACATTATATCGATTGGTTGAATTGATAGTGAGATAATGTAGAGAACACTACTCTAAACCATTCCTAGTCAAGTATTAATATTCAAGGACAATATTAATGCATAGAGACTAGCATGTAGGTCAACTGATGACTTGAGCTCACAAGTCATGGATATGTGATATCAAGTTGACACATGGGTATACATCGGAGAATGTATACTGAATTGACCCGCCATGAGAAAGTTTCATAGATTGTCATATGAGTGTCATAAACTTTCTCATGTGACTATTAGTATGAATAGTCCTTAGACCTGAAGTCACTACGGTTCCCTACATAAGAAGTTATGTACTTTGGTATTGTCAAACGTCACTCGTAACAGGGTGGACTATAAAGGCGATCACTGGGTATGTAATGAATTATGCGGAGGGATGTGAGTGATGTAGATGGGATCTATCCCTCCCATATGACGGGAGTAATATTTGTGGGCCTCTTGATCGAGTAGGACTACTGAAACGCATGACCATGCTCAAATGAGTCAATATGCGATATTGAGCTCATTTGTTTGAGTGAGTCTACTCGGGGATCAAGAAACACAAGATTGATTGAGGATGACATGGTCTATGCCTCATTGGTCAATCTAGATATCAAGGATAGAAGGACAAGGTCATACGTTATCATAGTCACGGAGGTTTAGTCGGATCTCGACATTTCTTGTTACTTGGGCAGCAATGATGCATTGCTAGATGCCGCTCATTGCTTATGTGTCTAAAGCGTTAGGCGCATTGCCAACGTCACGAGAACCTATTAGGTCACACACTAAGGACATGATGCTTCGGGAAATCTGATGGGGAGCCCGAGTTGGGAACTCGGAAATTTGATAGGGAGCCCGAGTTGGGAATTCAGAGATCTGATCGGAAGCTCGAGTTGGGAACTCGGGAGATCGGGTCAGGAGCTTAGGGACTTGGTCGGGAGCTCGGGCTAGGAGCTCGGGAGACTTGGTCAGAGCTCGGCAGACTGGGTCGGAGCTCGGCAGACTAGGTCGGGAGCTCGACACTCGGCAGACTGGGTCGGAAGCTCGGCATTCGACAGACTGGGTCGGAGCTCGGCATACTGGGTCGGGAGCTCGGCGACTTGCTCGATAGACTTGGTCGGGAGCTCTCGGACCTGCTCGAGAGACCTGGTCGGAAGCCCGAGAGGCCCGGTCGGAATTGCAGGGGAAATTCATTAAAGTGTTTAATGAAGGAAAGACAAAAGTCTCTCTTCATTGGATGAAGAGAAGGTGTAGAGTCACATGAAAAGATGTGCTCTTTATTGGCTTTAATGAAGGGAAGTCAAAGAGACAAAAGACTCTTCATATTCATGGAATGAGTATAAAAGAGAGTCTAGTCATTTTGAATGAGAAGTGTGTGAGCTTTCCCTTCTTCCCTTCCTCTCTTCTTCCTCTTCTCCCTCTTGGCCGAAACCCTTTTGGGGTTCCAAGAAGAAGAAGAATTGATCATCTCTTTGAGTGAAGAAGTATCCACCTCATCCGAAAGAAAAGAAGTATCAACATCAAGGGTTGAGGGGGAGAGATCTTCATCCCCACAAGAGCAAGAAAAGACTTCCACCTCCACCAAAGCTAAATTGAAGGAGCATATTATATGCTTTGGGTGCAACAAAAGGGGGCACTACAAGGATAAGTGCCTACTAGGTAAAAAGGAGGTAATTTCTAAACCCAATTCCATTTATTTAAATTCTAACATGGGGTGTACGAATGAGAAGGCTAAAAAGGAGAAGAGAAGGAACGTTCGATGCTTTACATGCGGGGAACTAGGTCATTACCATACAAAATGTCCAAGGAAAGGAGAGTTGAAAAAGATGGAGCATCTAAGGAAATGGGAGAAAGAGAAAAAGAGGAGCTCACATCAAGGGGGAGCTACAAGGCCCTAATTTCACTTATGTTCAAAAATCTTCCATGAATGCTAGGAATATAAATAATTGTTTGCCTAGAAAAATTGGTAAACCTAGAAATAATCAAATTATGTCTAATGATTCTAAGGTTAGGAAATTAGAAAAGAAAAATCAAGCCTTGAGAGCAAAACTTAATAAGTAAGAGAAAAACCTAGATAGAGTCATTGAGGGTCAAAGGGGACAAGCATGATGCAAAAAGATAAAACTCTTAGGAATGGTAGACCGGATTTAGGATATCACCCTAAGAGGACAAGTGTGAGTAAAATGCAATATTCAAGGGTGCCCTATAACTATGGTAGGGAGAAAGTAAAAAATGGCAAAGAAAATCTATTTAAAGAAAAAGAAAAGGAATTGACCAAGCAAAAGGTCGATAAGGTTAAGAGAGTGAGAGTGGAAGGTCAAGAAGCATCGGAGAAGCGCCGGTGTGGGCTTGCCTTTGTAGATGAGCCTCCTAGGGAGGTAACTAGGGTTAGGAGCTCAAGGGAGAGTTCTAGAAGCCAAAATAAGATCCATGGTCAATGGATCTCGGGTGGTTTCCTTCTAGGAGATTAAATGGGCTATTTAGTGTGCCAATGGGTTTGAAAGGCTAAGGTTAGCCTAACTCATAGAGAATTGACACACTAAAGGGAGAATTATGGTGAAAAAGGAAGAAATTGGGATTTTAATTGAGAGAAATTGATTTTAATGTCTAAAACTATATAACTTGATGCTCTGAATGAATTATGAATGAAGTTGGCAAATATAGGAAATTATGATTGGATTTCAAAATTGATACGAAGTTGACACTTTTTAAGGATTTTAGGGTTTGTACCAAAAGTCAAGCACGGTTGATGTTTTTTATGAACAAATATTTTTCTAAAGTAGGTACTACCTTAACAAGCGTGCTTGCAAAATTTCATATTTTTCTAGATTTTCTGGAATTTTTTATGCGTTTCTAAATTTCGGCTGGAAATTCTGCCAACAGCGTATCAGTTGACTGGTAGGATCCCAGTCGACTGGGAGAGTGGACAGATTGTTATTTTGTGATTTCTGAAGGTTTTTTTCAGAAATCTGGTTGGTTCTTATTTGGCACCAGGGGTAGGGTTGCTTGGGACAATCTTTTTGATGGTGTCAAAGGGGGAGAACTCGAGTGTTAAGTTAGGTTTAGGTTGAAACTTAACTTGGTTTGGGTTGTGAACTTTAGAGTTAAGTTGGGAAAGCTTAACTTGGCATTGGCATTAAGAATTGAAAAATAGAAGAAAGCATAGGTTAAGGGGGAGGTTGCCTCTTGGTTGATATGCTTTGTTTTTCAATTGATATTGCTATTGTTTATTTCTAATTGCTGCTGTGTTTACCTAACTTAACATATTGCCACACATCAAAAAGGGGGAGATTGTTGGGGCAATCAGCCCTGAGATGATATGGAGGATCATGATATTTTGATGTGTAGGCAATATGGTTAAGTTAGGGTTTGTTGTTGTTCTAATATGTGTACGTGAGTATGTAGGTGTACAGGTACATATGGACTTGGTTGATGCCTTCGGGTAAAGGATGGCATGGATGCAAGATGGAGGCTTGCGTGCGCATCCGAGAGACCGGTGGATAGCAGGGACGATGAGCTGAGGGACGCGGACTTCGAGGCGTACGTGAAGGGTGGCATGGAGGTAAGCTGGAGGCTTGCGTGCGCATCGAGGGACGAGGGACGAAGATGAAGAGGGCGTGAAGGCAACAATCGAGGCTGCTGGTGAAGAGTCAACCGGGTTGTGAGGTCTGAGTATGAGTGTTTGTACTCAGGGTCTAAGCCGGGGAGAGTTTGAGTGCGGAGAGACATGTACTCGGGAGTATAACCCTAGGCTTGGGTATGTACCAGTCAACTGGCCATGGGGCAGTCGACTGGTGCCAACTGGAACAGTTGGCCAGGATTCGAATGTTGTACTGTAACGGTCGAATCTGAGTGGGACCAGTCGACTGCACTTGGGGCAGTCAACTGGTAGCGACTGTTTCAGATTCGAGCGCTATTTAAAGGGGCTCATTTCAGACTACTATCTCTTGACGAAACTCGCTTGGGTAAAGTGAGTTAGTAGTCTTTTGTGCCCAGATCTTGTCAAAGTAATTGTGGTGAGGTTTCTCCACCCACAAGGAGCGACGAGGGCTAGTCGGAGGTTATTCGGGGATTGATCCACCGACGGATTCTTGGATTAGTCACCCGTCCGGGGTAGATACCAAGTAAAATTCTGTTGTTAGCATTGTTCTTATTGTCTTTGCATATTATTGTTTCCGCTGCGCTAACAACTTTATATAGATTCAACCGAAAAAGTGCTATTCACCCCCCTCTAGCACGCCAGTCGATCCATCATATTTCTCCCGGGCTCAATTTTCGTTATGATATGTTTTATTGTGCCATTATGCTTTGCCTTGTCATTTCATGTGTGTTAAATTATTATTTTGATTTGAAATCTTAGATAATAATAATTTACTGGACCCCGAAGATAAACACAAAAACCGACGATCCAAATCGTCGTCTTTTCCGCGGTTAGTTAATTCGGAAAGTTACAAAGCCTTTGTGGCTAAGTTTTGACTTGGACTAACTAGCACGACGACGAATCGGTCATTATAGGGACGGGTCTCTATTCGGATTAAATTATTAATCCGTGGCCATAGAGAGGTCTCTCAGATATGACCACGTGGTTGTCTTGGAAACCGCCAAGCCATACCCAACAACCTAATGCCTCATCAATAGATTTAGGTTCTAATTGAGAGATCAAGGTAATTTGACTACTTTGGTCTCTAAAATATGACCTAGTCTTTACCCCTTGAGTAACATCACTCATTATTTGGTCAATGGGGTGATCTTGGTGATGCCTTAAGGGCCTAGAGGTTGTGGATTCATTTACTACATGGTCCTCATCCTCTAGTGTACTTCCCTCTCCCCCTTGATTATTGTCCCCTAAATTTAGGTCCTGGATTCCTTGGGCAAGGGATTGGATTTTGTTCCATGTCCTTATCAATTGAGGCTTTCCTAGGGTAAGTATTTATAGATTCATCAAAATCAACATTTGAAGACTCCTCAATTACCTTGGTCCTTTTGTTGTAAACTCTATAACCCCTACTAGTGGATGAGTAACCAACTAAAATTCCCTCATCGGCTTTAGATTCAAACTTCCTTAGGTCATCCTTGGTATTTAGAATGCAAACCTTACATCCAAAGACCCTAAAGTAATGGACTTGTGTAATTCTCCCATTCCACAACTCAAATGGGGTTTTACCAAATAACCTATGCACTAAAATCCGGTTTTGAATGTAACAAGCGGTAATTACCACTTCGGCCCAAAAATAGCTGGGAAGGGAATATGCATTAAGCATAATCCTAGCGGCTTCTTGTAGGGCTATATTTCTCTTCTCAACTACCCCATTTTGTTGAGGAGTCCTTGGGTATGAAAATTCATGCTTATATCCATTTTCTACACAAAATTGTAAGAAGTTTGAGTTTTAAAACTCCCCACCATGGTCACTCCTAATGCGGTTGATTTTGAGATGTTTCTCATTTTCATCTCTCTTACTAAAGCCTATAAAGATTTCTAAGGTCTCATCCTTATATTTCATGAAAAATACCCAAGTAAATCTAGAAAAGTTATCTACTATTACCAAACAATATTTACTCCCTACTAGTGAGGGAGTACTATGGCAATCAAAAAGATCAATATGTAATAGCTCTAAAGGTAAATTAGTGCTAGTTACAATTTTACCTTTGTGTGATGATTTTGATTGCTTTCCCTCTTGACATGCATCACACATCTTGGTCTTCTCATACTTGATCATAGGGAGTTCCTTCACCAACTCCTCCTTTGCCACTCTTGCAATGCTCCTCATGTTGATGTGTCCAAGTCTTCAGTACCACATCCACCCTTCTTCTTCTTTAGACATGAGACACTTAGGCAAATTGTTAGAAGCATATGCAATATTAAGATAGTAAAGGTTAGCCTCTCTATACCCTTCTAGTATGACATTTTCGGACCCATTTTGTTTAATTAGACATTTCTTAGAAAGAAACTCTACCCTATAGCCCGCATCACACAATTGACTTACACTAAGTAAATTAAATTTCATATCATTAATCAAAAGTACTTTGTGGATAGAGATTGTAGGAGATACCTCAATGGTGCCCCTACCAATTATTTTGAGTTTCTCACTATTTCCAAAGGAAACCGTCCCTTCTCTTAGGTAGCTAATAGTGGTGAACTTGCTTACATCTCCGGTCATATGTCTTGAGCACCCACTATCTACTATCCACATGTTTGAGGCATCCTTGACTTTTACTTATACAACATCGAAAATACAATCTTTTGGTACCCAAATTTTTGTTCCACAACCATCATTTAAAAACTTCTTTGGTACCCAAGCCTTCTTGATCTTTCCCTTAACCCCTTGTCTCCTAGACGCACCATTTCTACCCATAAGTGATACAAAGGCTACCTCCTTGGTCTTTGGCCTATATTCTAACCCGGCCTTGTTATAAACGACTCTTTGACTATTTATTATCATGTCAAGGTTGCTAGAGCCCACTTGAAATTTCCTAAGTGCCTTGGTGAGGTCCTCTACCTTTTTCCTTACCTCCTTATTTTCATTTTCAAAACATGTATCATTTGACAGTAGAATAAGCATGCAAATCTTCCTTAAGTTTTGTAGATTCTACTTTAAGCATGACAATTTCATCCTTTAAGCCCTTAATTTTTCTCCTAGCTTTAGCCAAATCCATGTTTGTACTCGAAATGATCTTAACAAGTGTAGAAGAGGGTAGACTATATACCTCACTTACCGACGCCTCGGATTCGGATGATGATGAGCCACTTTCTTCTTCACTACTTGAGCTTCTCTCATCATCGGATGACTCTGAATGGTCCACTCCCATAAACGCAAAGTGGGACACGTGCTCCTCTTCCTCCTCCTTGGATGATGGATCATCGCAAGTAGCCTTGAGGTTGGTGGCACTCTTCTCCTTTCCTTTTGATATCTTCTTGTCACCTCTCTTCTTTTCCTCCGTCTTTTCTTCTCTTCTCTTTAGTTGGGGACACTCATTCTTCATGTGCCCCTCTTGGTGACAGTTGTAGCATATGATGTCTTTTGCTTTGCCCTTGCTCTTTGATCATTTCCTAGCATAGGACTTGTTAGAAAAATTTTTAAAGGCCCTACGCATTTTTCTTACCATGAAGGCCTCTTGGTCGCTGTCCATAGAGGCACTAGACTCCTCCAATTCGGATGACGAGGAGTAGATCACCTTCTTCTTCTTCTTCTTTTTTCCTTTCCTTCTCTACAACAAATACTGCACTTTTTTCTTTAGAAGAGAGGTTAGCTTGCTCATGTAATTTAAATTCATAAAATAAATCATCTAACTTAACTATTGAAAGATCCCTTGAAACTTTGTAGGCATCAGCCATTGATGCCCACAATGTTGCTCTCGGGAAGGATTGCAAGACATACCTCACGAGATCCCGGTTTTCCACTTTCTTCCCAATCACATGTAATTCGTTGATAATCTCCTTTACCCTTCCATGTAACTGGCTCACGGTCTCATTGGTCTTCATGGAGAGAGATTATAGTTGGGCAACTAGTAGATCCTTCTTTGCCCTTCTTGACTCGTTGGACCCTTCATTGAGTTCGACGAGTTTCTCCCATAATTCTTTGGCGCTCATGAAAGGCCCCATCTTGTTGAGTTGTTCCTTGGACAACCCGCATTGTAGTGTGGTGGTGGCCTTGGCATTTGATTGCGCCCTCTTCATGACTTCCTTCGGCCAAGATCTCATTGGTAGTGACTCTCCTCTTTCGTCGACGGGTGCATCGAATCCATCTACAACACTAATCCAGTTTTCAATGTCATTCATTAAGTAATATTGCATTCTACCTTTCCAGTATGCGAAGTCGTTCCCGTCGAAGAACGGAGGCCTTGCAGTGCTGTAACCCTCTTGAAACGCCATTTCCTTGTACTCCGGTTGACGATGAGTTCTCCCGAAGCGAAATGGCTCTAATACCAATTGATAGATCACGGGCGTTGCTAGAGGGGGGGGGGTGAATAACATTTTGTCGAATTCTCTATAAAATTGTTAGCGCAATACAAACGGAAATATATGAAAACAAGAGAGAAATGCTAATTCAGAAATTTTTACTTGGTATCCACCCCAAAAGGTGACTAATCCAAGGATCCACGTGGTTGCACACTCTCCACTATGAAACCCTCCTTCAAGGTGGAGAAACCTTTACAAAGACGTCTTCTTCCTCATTACAAGATGCGATGAAGAACGAGAGGTAGATCTGAGGAGTATTGGCACGAGCAACACTTTCTTACAGTCAAAAACCGTACCGTTCACGTGCCAAAAAGTCTCCTTTAAATAAGAGAATAGGACAACTTCGCAAGTTGTCCAGCCCCGCACCAGTCGACTGCCCCTGGGGCAGTCGACTGGTCTAACTTTAAATGCTAGCCAACGACTAGTTTTTGGGGATGACCCATCGACTGCCTCTGGGGCAGTTGACTGGTCCGAGGCAGAAAACTTTCTGTGAGTTTTGGCAGTCGACTGGCTTCCTACCAGTCGACTGCCCAGCCTCTCTACTCACTTACATTCACTCTGAACACTCTCCTTCACGTGTGCCTTCAGGTATGCTCCCTTGGCTTGCCCCTTGAATTCTTCTTCCTCTGGCTATCGTCCCTCAGATGCGCACACAAGACTTCCCTTGGCTTGCCTCCATGCCACCCTTCACGTGTGCCCTTGAAGTCAACTTCCCGGCTTGCCCTTGGAGTCCTCCTCCCTCAGCTCTCATCCCTCGGATATGTTCTCCATGTGTGATTCTCCAAGTCCTGTAAACTCAATCACACATATCAAATACAACACAACACCCTAACCTTAAACATATTGGCACACACACATCAAAATCATGATCTTCCCGATCATTCTTGGGTCGATTGCCTCAACACTCAAGTCATCAATTGACCTACATGCTAGTCTCCATGCATTAATATTGTCCCTGAATATTAATGCTTGACTAGGAATAATTTAGTGTAGTGTTCTCTACATTATCTCACTATCGATTCAACCAATCGATATAATGTAGATAAGAACCTACTACACAAGGACATTATTATACATAGTTATTTGGCACGAATAATAAAGTATAATAACCAAACATACCTTTATTAATGATAGAATATGATACAAAAAATCCCTAGTCAATCATCACATAATTGGCTCTAGGGCTCATACTAACACTATGGTCCGACATGATGAAAATGTTGAGTGGTACTAATCAAGGATCAAGAGGATAATTAATTTAATTATCAGTAAATTAAATTAATTATCGGGCATACGATATCTTAAACACGGGGAGATGGACGACTCATAATAAGGCGGAGCCCATATGAAAATATGGGGGTTGGTGAGGAAGTACAATGAGATCCTTTAGTAGAATGAATCTCCATTAATGGATCGGGTTTGGATCCATTAGAGGGCCAAGAACCAACTCCTCCTCATGGTCCCTATCTTAGCCCAATAAACACCCCATAGGAGTCATGATACAAGGCTGATTAATTAAGGAATTAACCTTGGATTAATTAAGTTATTGATCTCGGATAAATTAAGGAATTAATCTCGGAGTAATTAAGGAATTAATCTAGGATTAATTAAGTTATTAATCTCTGATTAATTAAGGAATTATTCTCTGATAAATTTTGGAATCAATCCATAATTAATTGGAAAAATTTTCCAATTAATCCCACATATATATAACATCTCTCTCTCTCTCCCCCCAACTCTCTTCTCTCCAACCCTAGGGCACAGGCGATAGTAGGAAAGAAGAGGACCACCTCTTCTTCTTCTCTTATTTTCTTCTCATCTTCAAGGACGCGCTCGATCACAGTGCAAGGGAGGAGTTGCCTCTGACCCTTGGTGGCGCGCAACAAGGAGGGAGGAGGGAGAACTCGGCGGCGCAAAGTGTGGAGGTCGGCGTCGGCGGTGGAGGAGAAGAGATCTCTTCTTCTTCCACCCTCTACTTCTACATCCTCTACTGCGACCTTCACAGGACAAGGATAAGCTCTATTCTTCATTATGGCGCACGGAAGTGGAGGAGGAAGGAGGGTGGCGCGCCGGCGAGGTTGGCTTCCCTTTGGTGTTTGTCACCAGAAAAAGGGAGAGCCCGGTGGGAGTTCATGTTGGTGCAGAAAGCACCCAAGTCAAACCTGAGTTTTGATAATGGCAACAGGGCTCAAAAGTTAAGTCTTACTTGTGATCTAACATATTACTCAAGTGTGTAGGAAAAGTCCTAGCGAAGGACTGCTAGGCACTGGCGAAGGAATGCCAGGGGACTAAAGTCCTAGCGAAGGACTGCTAAACACTAGCGAAGGAATGCCAGGGTACTGAAGCCCTAGCGAAGGACTGCTAGGCACCAGGCGAAGGACAGCTTTGGACTGAAGACCTAGCGAAGGACTGCTAGGCACCGGGCGAAGGACAGCTCGGTATCCAAGACCTAGCAAAGGACCGCTGGGTAAAAGTCCAACCGGAGGAGCCGGTTGGCATCAGGTACATTCTCCCGAGAGGAGTAGGTGAGGACGTGTTCCCCGTCGAGGGAACAATAGGCGTCGGTTCGACCTAGGGCTCCATTTTGGAGGCCCAAAGTCAGAACCAAGACAGCTGAGGCTGTATAAACTAACTTCTTATTTACTTCATGGTGTTTTGGACTAACCCTGGATGCAGGACCGAAGGAACAAGTGTCTGCAGCTCAGAGAGCCTCAAAGGAGTGAGGCAACAGCTGACCAGGGCGCCCGGAGTGTCCCGGGCGCCCCCAAGGTGAACCCAAAACAGTCGAAGAAAAGAACTGCTTCTGCAGCTACTGGGCGGGGCGCCCCCGCTGCTCCCGGGCGCCCCGGATGGTGCGGGCGCCCCCAGGGCAAGTAGTCGAAGCAGCTCCAGCGAAGCCAGGAGGATAAGAGTCTGACCCGGTCAATGCGGGCGCCCCCAGCGTCCCGGGCGCCCCGGTCAAAGCTTGATCCCGAGTTTTAAGAGATCAGAGCTGACCGAGAAGGATCTGGATCGACTGACACGTGGGGGGGGGCCCCCGACGTCCCGGGCGCCCCCAAGTGCTATAAAAGGACCCTCGAACCAAGGCTTCAGAACAACGAATTCTTTCAACGCTTCTACGCTCTTCTGCTTCCGCGCTTTGCTCCTGCAACCTCTCGACTCAAGATACAAGCGCCGACGACGTCCTACTGCTCCGGAAAAAGTAATCTACATCGGACGTCAGTAAAAAGAAGAGCTTAATTTCAGTACTGCACTTAAACTGTAATTCCATTTCTGTAACTGTTTTTGCGCGATTATAGTATTGCCCGCAGTAAACGGTCAGCGACCGTGGGCCTTGGAGTAGGAGTCGACCTAGGCTCCGAACCAAGTAAAAATATCTGTGTTTGTGTGTTTCTGTTTTTAATCTTCCGCTACGCATTCTCTTTTCAAATCCGAACGTTTTCCGATATTCACCCCCCTCTATCGGTTCTCTCGATCCAACAAGTGGTATCAGAGTGGGGAAGTTCAAATTTGGTGCAACCACCAGTTTGAAAATTTTTCGGATTTTTCTTAATTTTTTTTAAATATTCTTTCGTTCGAATTTCTTCTCGTTGATCGAGGTTGGTGCAGCACCTCTCGACAAATTTTTTTTCCCGCACTACTAATCCAAGACCAAGTCTTGGGATTTTTTGTTGTTAGTTATTTTTTTTTCGGATTAAAATGGCCATGCAAGAAGGCTTCAGCACCGCAAGACCGCCCCTCTTCAGTGGAGAAGACTTCTCCTACTGGAAGAGCAGAATGGAGGTCCACCTGAAAACTCAGGTGGACATGTGGATAATCATCCAGTCCGGACTGGAGATTCCCAAAAATGCTGAAGGAGTTCCTCAAAGCTACACAGAGTGGGACACTGCTCTGAAACGAAGAATTGAAGCAGATGCAAAGGCGACCCAGACTCTTCAATGCGGCTTAACAAAGGAAGAGCTGAACCGGGTGGGCCCTTTCAACAGTGCCAAGGAGCTGTGGGTTAAACTGATCGAGCTGCACGAAGGAACATCAGACACTCGGATCAGCAAGAGAGATCTGCTCCTGAACAAACTGTATACCATCAAGATGGCCGACAACGAATCAGCAGCCCAGCTTCACGCACGAATCCAAGAATTAATGAACGGTCTTCACACTATTGGTCACAAGGTAGAAAACCGTGACCTAATAAGGTATGCTTTAAATGCTTTCCCTAGAAACACCTTGTGGGCATCTATGGTAGATGCATACAAGGTTTCAAGGGATCTCTCAAAAATTAAATTAGATGAATTGTTTTCCGAATTAGAACTGCATGAACAAACTAACTGTAATTTGGCCGAGAAAGGTATTGCCTTTGTTGTAGGTAAAATTGGAAGGACAACAAAGAAGAAGCCTCAACCTGAACCCGAGTCTAACTCAGACTCAGACTCAGAAGACGAAGAAGGAGATCGACCTAAGCTGGTCCGACTGGCCCGAAGCTACTATAAAGAATTGAAGAACCAAACCAATAGACGGAAAACAAGCCGATGAAAGGACGAACCAGCTGAACCTGCAAATGACAAAAACAAGCCCAACGTGACCTGCTACGAGTGCATGAAAAAGGGCCACTATAGGACGGAGTGTCCGAACCTAAAGGAGACCAAGAAAACAAGAAGAAAGAAATCACTCCATGAAACCTGGGACGAATCTTCCTCAGAAGAAGAAGAAGAAGCACCCCAGTCAAACCTACTAGCCCTGACCGCCTCAGAAGAACTTGAGACCGAGTCAGAATCAGAGCAGAACGATGGAGAACTCACATTTTCAGAAAATGGTGAAATCACTGTAAGTGGATTTTCTAGAGTACAATTATGTGAATTGATATCGTATCTTTCTCGAGATTTGGCGAAAGCCAAACTCTGAATCGAATCCCTCCGACAGGAAGTAAAACTCCTGAAAGAGGGAGCTGATTCTAAACCCTTAACCGAGAAGGTTCAAGAAGGAACTCCTACTCAAGTTGAAAAACTTGAGAAAGAGAACTCCTCCCTGAAAACTCAGGTTAAGGATCTTAGATCAGCTTTAGAACGATTCACTTCTGGTTCCAAGAATCTTGACATGATTCTTGGAAAACAGAAGTCAGTTCTAAATCGATCCGGACTTGGATATAGAACCAAATCTAGACAAAGATCCTATTTTGCTGTACTGAACCAGTCCAGACCAAAAGTTCAGGCATGGGTACCAAAACTATGCCTGAACCAACAAACTGGATCAAATCAATATTGGATCCCCAAGGACAAGATTCACATCTTGCCAAACCATTATCGTGGCTATAGTCCAGGGGGAGCCAAATTGAAAACAATATCTATTGTTAGATAGAATTTAATTCTTGATTGAAATTTACCTGTCTGATTGTTTATTTAATTTCTGCAATTTACCATGCTTAGACTTAGGTTAGTTTAAGGACCAAACAAACTTAACTGAAATTTGAACAGCATAGTATTGGGTGGAGGTGAGATGATAGTACGTTAGGGAAACCAATTCTAATAAGGTCAAGTCTACTTGGTCTCTTTAGACTGGTGAAACTAGCCGAAGCTACCGATCCAAAACCCAAATTAGTTAGACCAGAATTTTTCAAAGATTAATTTTGAAAATGAAATTTCATTGAAAGGCTTTGTCAAGGAAAGGGTTGATGATCCAATAAGGCTACGGCCAAAGAAGGCCTAGTGCCTCGCCAAGACCTGGAAGCCAATCTCTGAAATTCAAATTCAGATTAGTCTTTGTAAAATTCAAATCTAACACAAATTTTCAGTTACTTGTAGACTTAAATATTTTTTTTAAATTAATTCAATGGTTTTCAAAATTAATTAAGATTTTCAAAATAAATCATGTTTTTCAAAAAATTCTTTTATCAAAACCTGTCTCACAAAACCTATAAGGCTAACGTGATTGAGAACCCTAGATTTGGGTGAGACAGACTAGGCAGTGAAAATCAATTTAAGCTACTCCTGACTCTAATTGGATCCAAATCAACAAAACTCTTTATGTGTAGGAACATAAAGATTTGGACCAATGGATGTTGGATAGCGGTTGCTCCAGACATATGACTGGAGATAAATTGAAATTCACCAAACTCAAGTTCAAGAACCTAGGCTCAGTGGCATTTGGCAACAATGCTACCCTAAAGGTAATTGGGTCAGATAATATTGAACTTAAATCTGACTTTGTTATTAAGAAAGTTCTTTTGGTTGAAAACTTCAATTTTAAATTGCTTAGTATAAGTCAGTTATGTGATTCTGGTTATATAGTCACATTCAACAATTCTAACTGCCTGATTAGAAACGTACAAGACTCAGAAATCATGCTTAAGGGCTCTAGGAAAAATAATGTTTATACTATAAACCTTCCCCTTGTACCCAAATGCATGTTAACTCAGTTAGAACAATCAAACCTCTGGCATAGGAGATTAGGTCATACTAATCTGAGAACTATCTCAAAAGTCACCCAACTTGGCTTAATCAAAGGTATCCCCAAAATTAAAAACAATGAAAACCTAATATGTGAATCATGTAATCAAGGTAAACAAACCAAATCTAATCACAAACTAATCCAATCTGACCTAACTCAAACCACACTTGAGCTCCTGCACCTTGACCTATTTGATTCACATGGAGCCAAGTCACTAAGCGGGAACCGATACTGCTTAGTAATAGTTGATGATTACTCTAGGTTCACCTGGGTTAGGTTTCTAAAAACCAAAGATGAAACCCTAAACCTATTTAATGAATTCTGTAAGTTAGTTGAAAATCAAAACGATACTAAAATTAAAAAACTTAGGAGTGACCATGGGGGAGAATTTGAAAATCAACGGTTCGAGTAATTCTGTAAGGTAAATGGGTATTTACATGAATTTTCATGTCCTAGAACCCTCTAACAAAATGGGATAGTCGAAAGAAGAAATAGAACATTACAGGAAGCCGCTAGGGCTATGCTCAACGAATTTAACTTAGCAAATCAATATTGGGCAGAAGCGATTAGTACGGCTTGTTACATCCAAAATAGGGTTCTAATTAACAAGCGACACAACAAAACACCCTATGAACTGTACTACCATAGACTCCCAAATCTACACTACCTAAGGATCTTTGGATGCAAAGTCCATATCCTAAACACCAAAGACTATTTAGGAAAATTTCAGTCTAAGTCAACCCTAGGTATCTTCCTAGGATACTCAACCACAAGTAGAGCCTATAGAGTTTACAACAAACAAACTAAGAAAATTGAAGAAACAACAAACTTAATATTTGATGAAGAAATCAACTCAACATCTGAAAATCCAGACCTAACTTCATCAAATTCTGATCAAGAAAATAATGAACAAATTATTGAACCCTTAATTGAACCCTTAAACGAACTAACTATTGAACCAATTAATGAGTCAACTGAACCAATTATCGAACCAACAAATGAACCAGCTAGTGAACCAAACCGACCAGCCGGACCTGAGGCTGAACCAAGTTCTAGAAGAACCAAGAAACCCAGACTTAGTCACCCAATCGATCAAATTGTGGGTGATCCAACTCTAGGAGTCAGGACTAGATCCTCCTATAGAAACCTTAGTCAAATAGCTATGATATCAAAAATTGAACCCAAAACTATAGAGGAAGCCCTACCTGATCCTGATTGGATCATAGCTATGCAAGAAGAGCTAGCTCAATTTGAGAGAAACCAAGTCTGGGAATTAGTACCTAAACCTGAGGGCAAATCCGTCATTGACACTAAGTGGGTTTTTAGGAATAAATTGAATGATCAAGGAGAAATAGTCAGAAATAAGGCCCGCTTAGTAGCGAAAGGATTCAGCCAAGTAGAAGGGTTAGATTACGACGAAACATATGCCCCAGTAGCTAGACTTGAGTCCATTAGGATGTTATTAGCCTTTGCATCCCATAAAGGATTTAAGTTATACCAAATGGATGTAAAGTCAGCCTTCTTAAATGGATTCATTAAAGAAGAAGTTTATGTAGGACAACCCCCTGGGTTTGAGGACTTAGAAAGACCTGACCACGTGTTCAAACTCACTAAAGCTTTATATGGACTAAAACAAGCACCTAGGGCCTGGTATGAACGTTTATCAACTTACTTAATCTCTAAAGAATTTAAACAAGGACAAATTGACTCAACCTTATTTATTAAAACCCTAGAAAAAGATATATTTATTGCCCAAATTTACGTAGATGACATAATCTTTGGGTCCACCAACTCGAAATTTCTAAAAGAATTTGTTAAAATAATGGAAAACGAATTTGAAATGAGCCTAGTTGGTGAACTTAACTTTTTTTCTAGGCCTACAAATTAAACAAACTAGGGATGAAAACTATGTCCATCAATCCAAATATGCTAAAGAGTTAATAAAGAAATTTAAAATGGATAACTCTAAAAGCATAAGTACCCCCATGGCTACTAATGTAAAAATAGATAGTGACCCTGATGGTAAACCAGTGGACCTTAAACTCTATAGAAGTTTGATAGGTAGTCTACTGTACCTTACAACCAACAGACCTGACATTCTTTTTGCTGTAGGGATGTGTGCTAGATACCAAACCTGTGCTAAGGAAACGCACTTAGCAACCCTAAAAAGAATACTAAGATATGTTAAGGGCACCCTAAATGTAGGGATTTGGTATCCTAGGACCTCAACCTTTGATTTGTCAGGATACTCGGATTCTGACTATGCTGGCTGTAAATTGGATAGAAAGAGTACAAGTGGAAGCTGCCAACTATTAGGAAAATAGTCTAGTAAGTTGGTGCAGCAGAAAACAACACTGTGTAGCTCTGTCCACAAGTGAAGCTGAGTATGTAGCCTTAGGAGAGTGTGTAGCACAACTTTTATGGATGATGCACACTCTTAAGGACTTCCAGCTTA
>JAGFNQ010000907.1:117461-297273 GCA_024364735.1 Boesenbergia rotunda
GAATTAAGTCAATACTTAGTTCATGATCCATTGCAAAACCGAGTGTGCTCAGTCGCTCAATGTACCCCAACATCTTTAACACAAACTGTGAGGCAGAAGTGCCTTCCTGCATCCTAGAGGTGAAGAGGAGTCTGGAGACTTCGAACCTTTCGGATCTCGCCTGCTCTTCAAATAACTCATGAAGATGGAAGATGATGGTATAAGCAACCATATGCTCATGCTGCTTTTGCAGCTCAGGTACCATAGAGGCTAGCATGATGCAACTCGCAAGTTCAGAATCGGTCACATGTTTCTGATAGGCCACTAACTGGTCTGGAGTTGCATCTTCTGGAGGACGGTTGGGAAGTTGATCTTCAAGGACATAAGCAAGCTTCTCTGCCTTTAGGACTATCCTCAGGTTTCGAAGCAAGTTCATGAAGTTTGGCCCAGTCAGTTTATTCGTGTCCAAAATGGAACGCAAATTCAGAGAAGACATGATCGAGTGATTATCCTAGAAATACAAATTGAGCTTATGTGAGAAGAATGATAAAGAATGCATCAACATACATTAATTAAATCCTATTTATTTTTCGAATTGAATAACCCTTTTTATCAATTCGGGAGATCGTAGGAACACCTCCAAATAGGTTGATATCCAACCATAGATAAGAACAACCATGGCTGTGGCCATCAAGTTATTCTTAGCTATGAAGGTAGGTAATTATACCGATTACATATCACATATATGTAACTCTCACTTTATGCTATCAACTAATTGAATGTTTGCATAAATTATTGGGTTGTTAACTCATTAACAAGTATGCAACAATATACATAGTACCCAACTACACCTCTCTTTACATCGACCTTGGCTGTGGCACAACAAATCGATGCTCCAAGCTTAAGGCTGACCCATTAATCAAGAAATAGTTTTAATATGGTTGGAGTTCATTCAACCGTTTAGTCAGGCTTGGATGTGTCCAACAACCAAAACTAAGGATTGATCTCTGACTCCAACTATATTAATCATAAACTAATTCCATGGTTTGAACATGTTGAGGTTCAAGCCGGGTATGGATGTGTCCATCAACCCAAACGAGAAACAAAACTCCGGTTCTAACCATATTAATGGAAGGTGTTAGCCTTAATATTTTGTAAGGGGTTTTGGGTCTCATCCTTTCTTTTCAAAGCACATTCATGACATATAATTATGTCATGACTAACGATTTCCTTAATAAAGTATGTATGTGACTTAATTTATCAAGTCTCATTAATTGGATTAGGAACCGGATTTCCTAATCCCGATTTCATACTTTATTTAAGGAATTGTTTTGGGAAATAATTTCCTAAATTGTCATAATCAATTTCAGAAATAATATGTTTAAGACTTTGATTTCTCTAAATCAAATCTTATTAAATTAAGAGACTGATTCTCTTAATTCAACCACATATTATTTTCATGAAAATCTTATTTTAAGAAAACTATATAGGAAACCATTTTTCAAATTAATTTTGGAGACAACAATATGTAAGAGCATCACCTCTTAAATCAAATAAGGAAATTATCCTAAATTTCCAAGATTTCATCACATATTTTATTTATGGATTAATTAATTACAACAAATTGTTTTCTAAGGGTGGCCCCCCGAGGCTCAGATACCCAAAGAAAAGAAATTTGTCGTAAATCCAATTTGGTCCGCTCCCCGAGGCGTAACCAAATTAAACATGACAATTTTATTCAAAATGGGAAATTAAATTACAACAACTAACTTTAAATTGGACGGCTCCCCGAGGCTCAATCCAAAATAAAGAATTTTGTTGATAATTTAAAACCAATTCAAATTTAATTGTCAATTAATGATCCATAAATTTGTCTAGACTTTCTTTAAAAGAAAGTGCCCAAAATTGCGAGATTTCATAATAGGTTTTCAGAATATTTGTAAGTTTCTGTTACAAAGAAAACTTACATATTTCCAAAATTGGAAAATTTCCAAAATAGGAAATTTCCAAAATTGGAAAGTTTCCAAAGATGGGAAGTTTTCACAATTATCATAAAATTTCAGAAACTAGGATATTTCAAAAAGTTTGCGAAATTTCATGAGGATTTCCAAACTTTGAAATTCCTAAATCTAAAATTTATCATAATTGGAAAGTTTCCATAATTGGAAAATTTTCCAAAATTGAGATCATAACAAAGTTTTCCGCAAAATAATTATATGATTATGTCGAACACTTACCGGCTCTGATACCACTGTTGGGACCGCGTGCATGTTGACATGGATACGGGTTCGTAATTTTAAAATTTAATTACGTACAGCGGAAGGTTTAGCATAAATAATTTCTTAAATTATTTTAACCACGTATCTAGCATGCAACCTTAAGTTGTGGAGACATGATCATACATTTAAAATTTTACAGAAAGTAAACTAATTTACTTAATACCTCGCGTAACTCGTAGAAAGGGACGAGATCCAACCGTAGCGTCCCTTGGAAGCTCCGCCTCTATTCACGTCCACGCCGAGTTCTCTTCGGGATGACTTCGCAAAGCCACGAGTTTTGTGCCGACAAGAACTACTAGATTCTCCAAAGGCACGACAAGAATATCAAGAGAGAGAGATGGAAACTAACCACCAAGTAACGGAATCAAGATTCCGGGGAAGGAAGGAGTTGCGACCCGCTCTTCTTCTTCTTCGGCACCTTCTTGGTGGATGTGGTTCACGACAACTAGAGGGGGCACCGGCCCTAGAGGAGGGAGAGGGCGCCGGCCCTAGAGGAGGTAGAGGGCGCCGGCCCTAGAGGAGGTAGAGGGAGAGAAGGAGAGAGAGGGCTTGCTTCTTAATCTCTTGATTAGAATTCAAGTCTTGCCTTAGTTCCTTTATATAGCAGCCTCTCCATCGCCAAGTCTCCCTTCTAACGGAATAAATTTTTATAAGAAATTTATCTTATAAATTTTCCTATGAATTATTCCGTTATGCCAAGTTTTATTATAACTAAGTTTATAATAAAAACAAACACATCTCCCCTTTTATTATGGAATAAATTTTCACAAGAAATTTATTATATAAATTTTTCTTATCATGGAAAAATCAATTCATAATTGATTTTATAAAATAAAATAAATCAATCCAAGGTTTATTTTATTTTCCATGAAAATAAATCTCTTTATATAAATTTCTTTATCCATAATTTTATAAAATAAATTGCGTTTGATTTATTTTATAATTTAAACCAAATAATTTGGTTTCCCTCCTCATTGTGGCCGGCCAAACCAAAGAGGGTGGGGACCCTCTTTGGCCAGCCAAACCAAGCCGTTTCCTTGCGAATTAAACTCATTTAATTCGTCCAATAAGCCTTTGAAAGACTTAGCCATTTTAAGCTTCCGGTGCGCCTCTGATAAATTCAGATTCGACATATTTCTCTTGATCGGAAAATTCAATTTTCAACTCGTTTTAAATCCCTCGGATTACTCGTAGTGCGAGTGACTAAATAGGCTTTCGATTTATGTTGGCCGTCTATAATTAACTAATTATAGAACGATCATGAGTGGCACCTAGTAGTACATCATGATCCCCAATTAATCGAAAGATCAACGGTTGACCTCAGAAATAATTCTGAAACCCTTCAGCAACTATAATGAGTTGTGCCCCATTCCCTTCACCAACTTATACCCACTTGGTTCAGGACACGGTCTATGTGTGTCAGTCCCCACTAGGCTGACTACGTCACACCTAGCCCAAGTAATGTCTTTCTCGTCCAACGGATTCTAATTACTATCATGTTTCCTAGAGATTCATACTCGGAACATGTTGTGCTCTGGCCAGAGGCTTCGAGTAACAATCCGACGATAGGCCTTGGGTATACATCTCCTCGCAAGGAGTGGTGAATCCTTTGTAGGCTGTTCAAACATCTTCGGGCACTTCGGCTTATACCCAACCATCCTGGGTCCACACCTCCTTAGAGATGCTTGCTTAAGATGTCAAAGTATAAGTCTCCGTGACCAAGATGACTTGAACACCGCAAGTCAAAGGAACATCGCACTTAAGCTGCAGTAAGAACTTTCATTGGCATATCTATATGTAGATTACCATATGAAGTTTTACAGCTAGTCACTCCAATGAACTAGTTCCCTTAACTAGCATCCTTGTTTATCTCCGGACATCCCAATGTCACCAGCCAGTGAGAATCAGCTGATTAGAGAATAACCCATGCTAGTCTCAACAGAATTGACAGTGTCCATATTTATCAATTCATCGACTAGGGACAATTTCAATACTTCACAATTGCACATGTAGAGATAATCACTAGTTGTGAATTCATCACAAATTCTCTCATGCTGTGAATTGTATTGCGGACATTCAGTAAATGAGTTTAAGATCTCAATCAAATACATGAACATGTATACTCAAATAGTGAATATTTTTTTATTAAAGTAAATGATTACAATCATAAGGCGATTGCCTTAGGACACTTCTCTCATAATACTAACAGTACATGCATAAAGTCCAATTACTTTGCATTGTAGATAACATGGTGTGTGGTGTCACTCGGAAGATCATATTATCAGTTCCTTACTTAGTATAAATAGAGGCTCACAACTGAGATGGAATTGGACAAACCATCGGAATGGTTCTAGTGTAATTAGGTATGGTTGGTCTTGACCATAGAATTACACTAGTGTGCTTTGAGTACATTAAGTAGGACCAATACCCGAGGTTATCCAATTTGTACTGACTCGATAATTGGATAGGACCTCAGATTTTATTATGAAGTACGATCCCTTAATCCCGATATAATAACGGGCATATATTATTAATTATTGTCTCTTTGATTTACCAATGGGCGAGATCTATTCTGTTAGATCGATAGGCCCGGTAAGTTGGGAGATAATATTAATAATATGATGTGTCGTTGATTATTGACGGAATCCGTATCCTGGTGAGTCGGGTTGATAATGCCCCCTTGATGAGTTCGAAAGGTTCATCATGCTAAACCCTGTAGGTGGATTTTATCTGGCATGATGATAAGGTCGAGTGGCACTAGTCAAGGATACAGAGGTTAATTAATTTGAATTGTCAGTAATTTAAATTAATTAATGAGCATTCGAGATCTTAAACACGGGGGGATGGATGACTCATAATAAGTGGAGCTCATACGTAAATATGGGGGTTGGTGAGGTAATTCAATGGGGATCCTTTAGTGGAATGGATCCTCATTAATGGACCGGGTTTGGATCCATTAGCAAGCCAAGATCCAACTCCTCCTCATAGTCCCTACCGTAGCCCTATATATACCCCATGGTGGCATGAAACTAGGTTGATGGTTAATCCAATTAATCCAATAGATCACAAAACCCTAGCCTCTCCTCTCCTCTCTTTCTCTCTCTCTCTCTCCAATTCTCGACAGCGACCGAATTCTTGAAGGAGAATTCTGTGAGGAGAGTGAGCAACCTTCCAGTCTCTGGCCAGAATTATCGAAGGAGAATTCTATGAGGAGGAAGGTTGCCTTCCAGCCTCTAGGCGAGGCTGAATTCTTGAAGGAGAATTCTGTGAGGAGAGGAAGCAACCTTCCAGTCTCTGGCCGGAATTCTCGAGGGAGAATTCTATGAGGTGGAAGCATCCTTCCAGCCTCTAAGCGAGGTTGAATTCTCGAAGGGGAATTCTGTGAGGAGGAAGGTCGGCCTCTAGGAGGTTTCTCAATGGAGAATTGCCATTGGAGGAAGGTTGTTTCTTCCATGCCTCGGTGGAGAATTGTGAGTGAGAAGAAAGCAACCTTCCCGGCTTGGTGGAGAATTAATCCATGGTGGAGAACAGAAGGTTGAGGAGCTTTCGATCTTCATGAGATGGAGAGAAGCGCAATCTTCGATGGTCGTCGGTGGAGAGCTGGATGTAACCTTCTGCTTGCGTGAAGAAAATCTGCTCACGGCAGATTGGATTTCTTCAAGCAAGTTGTGCAAGCAACTTGGCAATTTATGCAACTTACAGCTTGTAGAAAAATTGCTCACGCAACTTTCAGGCTGTGGAGAAGTTGCTAACGGTTGCGGTAAAGTTGCTTGTAATTTAGCAAAAGGGAGCAAAGCTCAGACGCCGACGGTGGAGGAAAGGAGTAGTAGGGTTTGTGTTTGGATAATCTCCTTAGAGTGGCCGGCGGCATCCCTTTTATTAGGGATTGGTTGACTCAAGGAGAAGGGATCGACTTGGTGACCACAGGTCTTGGTAGATCGTTGCCCACACGACGTCCAAGAGGGGAGGGTCATACGGTAGAAGATCGTAAGGTAATGGAAGGTATATTCTTCCTTTGCTCCTTTTATTCTTCTTTGTGCCTTATTCATTTGTCTTGTCATTTCATGTGTGAAAGTTAATTATTTTGATTAGTTATCATAGTTAATAATTAACTAACTGGACCCCGACCATAAACACAAAAGTCGGCGATCAACTCGTCGTCTTTTCCGCGATCGAACGGTCGAGTAAATCACAAGGCCGATTTTGGTTATTGGCCGAGTTGTGATTTGGATCGTTCGATACGGCACGAGATGGTCGTAGGGAGACGGGTCTCCATTCGGATTAATTTTTTAATCCGTAGACATGGAGAGGTCTCTCGGATCAACCGAGTATTCGCTTAGGAAACCCGCCAAGCCATACCCAACACTAAGGACTCTTTACATGTAAGTAGTTTGTTTCCTCCCTGCCTCTCCCCTTAAGGACCATGGAAAGCTACCGGGTGGAATGGTATGAGTCTATCTCTTCGAGAGAGGCTGGAGGCTCTGCAATCGGCCATCGAGGCCTACAGTATCCCAACTGAGATGGCGGTGGTTGTCCCCGGGGTAGGCCAGACACCAGTAGAGCCTCCCGCAGGCTTGCCGACCTTCTTCCTGGGGCAAGTGGAGTGAGGACTCCATTTCCCCATTCCCCCCTTCTTTATGAATATAGTCTCCTACTTCGATATACCTCTTCACCAGATGGCTCCTAATGTCTTCGCTCAGATGGGAGAGGTGTATATTGTCTTCAAGCTCTTTGACCTCCCTCTGACCCCTCATCTTTTTCATTCTTTCTTCGTCCCAATCGGTTCTAGAGGGGTTTTTAGCTTCTCGACATGATCGGGCCATAGGTTTTTAGGAGGGTTTCCTTCTTCGCACAAAGGGTGGAAGGAGAAGTTCTTCTTCATCTGACTGCCTATATTGCCCTTCAGTCCTCTCCATTGGATAGAGGCTCTCCTGACTCCTCCTTCTTTAGGGGAGTTTCTCCTGAGTTCTGAGTACCAGCATGCTAGGAATATACTCTTCGGCATAGAGTTCAGCGGCCCAAGGCTGGTGCAGAAGGAGCTTATGTTTCGGGTGGGCCTTAGCCCCAAAGTGACTCGAATCAACCCCAGCCTCGGTATGTTTGTCTTTTTCATCACTGCCTGTTAATTCTAACTGATGTTTCCTCGTTTGTTGCTTGCAGAGGAAGTCATATTCGCCAAGGTGATGGGTCGACTTATCAAGTGGGACGAGGCCAACAAGGAGGCGCTGAATCCTCCCCCGACCATTCTTGATGCACCCCTTGTCTCTGTCGAGTCCTCGGAGGGGACCGTTGACTCGTCTCGTGGGCCTGCCTCACCCGACAGGGTAGAGGCCACTGTTACATCCCCACCGGTGGTGAGCCGAGGGCCCTCTGTTCAACGGGTTAATCCGGTAGCGGATCTTCCTTCCGGAGGTGGCTCTACCCCGATGGTTGTTCGTCCAGAGGGGGTTAGCAAGGGGTCCTCCTCTTCCATTGCCCCTTCAACACTCCGGTCTGCTGGTTGGCAAAAGAGGCGACTTCCAAAGGGCTTGGGCCCTAGATGGAAAAAGTTGCGCTCCGAGGGTCCCGACCTTCTTCCCTCAGCGTCTAAGGCGACTGTTTCTCCTTCCGAGGGGGGAGCATATGTTCTCGCATCTTCTCCTATCCCTTCGGTCGCAACTCCGAAGACGGTCATCCCAGCACCTAGCTTTCCCTCCGCCGACCCGGCCAAGGCGTCGAAGGGTAAGGAGGTATTGCGTGCCCAATATCGGATGAAACTTGACCACAAAAAAAAAGAGGTTGGATGCAGCACTAGAGGCTTTCATGCAATCCTCCCCCCCCCCCCCCCCCCGTGACATTGAAGGATGTTCCATCGAGGGGGCCTTCCAGCTCAAAGGAGGACGACTCTGGCCCCTCCAGCCTGCCACCCGAAGCTCCTGTCATTCAATGACTTCCTCCTCGTCGAGGCTTGCTGCCGTCCGAGGGACGGGATAACCCGCCAAGGTCCTCAGGAGGAGCAGCCGTACGAGTCTCGGCTGGACCGCTAACCACTCTCCGGGAGACCCTTTTGAAGATATAAGTTACTATTGCATTGGGTATTCTCTTGCATACTCTCTAGCTTATTGGTACAATGGCAGGCAGCTGAAGATTGCCTAACCACCAGCCAGGGTTTGTACTCCTGGCCCCAGGTTGAAGCCTTGACCCGCCGGGCCATGAGAGCCGAGGGCACAGCTGATCATGAGCGCCGGGCGGGACTTATGCAGGCGGGGTTAGTCGAGCCCTCCAGGCGAAGATAGAGCATCTGCTAGACACCTTACAGGACAAGGAGTTGGCTCTTCAAAACTCCCGCCACCGAGAACGCTTGGCGTCTGAAAAAGAGGTGGTCATTACGCGGGATCTGCTCCAGATAATGCAGGAGTGGGATCAGCTTCAAATACGAGAGAGGAGGTTGTCGGGTGACATCCGACTTATGGCAACCTCGACCAAGAGACTGAACGCGCACGTTTAGGATCAAGCGCAGCAACTTAGCCAGAAGGAGTTTGACTTTCTGATGGCCACTGATCGCACATCTGCCCTGGAAGAAGATCTGGCCCAAGCTCGATCGGAGGTATGGGCCACGTCGGACAGACTCAGAGAGGCCCTGGCCGATCAGGATGGGATGTCTGCCATGTTGGGATAGCTGAAGCGCGCCCATGAGGCTGCTGAGGCCGAGCTTCACACCCTTCGGGCTACTAAAGCTTCTAACTCCGAGGAGGCTGAAGTAGACTTCAAGGTGAAGTTCTTGGAGTCGGATGAATTCCATGCCATCGTCGCTGACCAGGTAGTGCAGCGCTTGCAGCAAGGCTTCCACGGGGCTATCGACCAGTTGAAGAAGGATCAACTTCTGCCTCCCAATGCCAACCTGCATTTGTGAGTGTCGGCCGAATTGTAAAGAGATTCTCTCCCGAGGACCTGGAGTAGTAGGATCGCATGTTTTACCAGGGAACTGGGCTCTTATTGTATCAATTTTGATTATCATGATCATATTTTCTTACTTGACTGTTTTGCACATGCTTTTGGACCCAATTCCACGTGTCTCGTGCCTTCGCCGCGAGGGCTCGGAGAAGTAAAAAAGACAGAAATTTTTTCTGAGGTTGGTCCTAGGTATGGGGCTCCCGTAATAACCTTGCAAGCTTCCATTGCTAGGTCTACATTTATTTCCCTATTGGGCTCCTGTCAGCCCTTTCCTTTTGGTGACTGTTGGTGGTTCTCGAACCGTCGCCTCCACATCACACGCAATGTCTTGAATGGACTCATTAAAGAGTTACGAGTTCCTAGGCGCGGCGAGTTGCGGGTTCCTAGGCGCGAAGAAGGCATGTCGATCGATGCGATGCTTCAGAGTCGGCGTCCGTTGCTGTTCTCGTGCCATGTCTGCATTAAAGGCATGGGGATGCAGTGGTCACTATAAATAAGGGTAGAAGGGTGAACCGTCTTCTCCATCCCTTCCGCCTCCTTTCTTATTGATGGCGAGATGTCGTTGCCTTTTCTTCCACCCCTTTTATCGGTCGTAGTTGTCTATGTTGGAGATGTAGGAGGGTTCCCGGCCGAAGGGCCTTACGAAGGGGGAAGCCTTGCATCATTTGTTGGTGAGCATGGTGGAGATGATGTCCAGGGTCTCGCTGAAGATCCTGGTGGAGGTGGGGCTCCGAGATTATCTGAGGAGTCCAGAAGAGACATCACATGGTCCACCAGGGGGCATGGCGGAGATGACATATCCTGATGGTTGCCTCCCCCTGGTCGGTCCATGGCAGTGCATTCCTGGTCTGCTTCAGATGCCATCCTCTTCTGAATCCTCACTTTCCCCGAGTTTTGGGCATAGGATGGTATTTGTGGGATACGCCGTCACTAAGAGGGGAGGGGTTGCTGCCACTGCTTCCTCTCCCCTATTAAGGCAATTCTTCTTTTCCAATATCCGGAGAGAATTTGCAGTTATTGCTCCCCCTCCTCTTCCTTCTGAATGTTGTGTCGGATGCATCTTTGTGGGAAGAGGTAGTCAAGGCCTTCAAATGGGGTCGTGCTACCCATGTGTTACCTCAGGCGTCCTCATCTGTTAGTGGTTAATCGGATGAAGTACCAAGATGATGGCCGAAGATTCAAGGAGGACATCGACGGACTCCCGCATACCACATATTTGGAAGACGGTTCCGAGCCAAGCAACCCTGCAGGAATGACACAGTAGCGAAGAAAGGCCCAAGTAGAGGAGCACTTCCTCTTACTAGATATTCTTATTGTATCTTGATATTTCTCTGAGACATTGGTCTTTATGTATTCCCATATAAATAAAGCAAAATTTTTGTTACCTTGTGTATGTGTATGTCTGTATTGTGTTAATACTTTGATTTCTCACTTGCCCTCCTTTAGCTGGGCAAGTCGTGCTATCTTGGCTTCTGCCACACCTAAGTGTCCCCGGCACTTGAGATGTCGCGAGGCCTCATGGTTTTCGTACTTAGCAGGGAGTCTGTAGCCACCTAGACCAAGCCTAAGTACCTTGGGTTTCTCGGCGCCGCGAGGTATTAGGGTCTTAGGTACTTGGTCGAGTGTAGTAATCCAGACCAAACCTAAGTACCCCGGGCGTCCGCAGCACCGCAAGGCATTAGGGTTTTACCCTAGGTTGGGAGTCCGTAGCAACCTAGACCAAGCCTAAGTACCTCTGGCATCTGCAGCACCGCGAGGTATTAGGGTTTTGGGTACTTGGTCGAGTGTAGCAACCAGGCCAAGCCTAAGTACCTCGGGCATCCGCAGCACCACAAGGTATTAGGGTTTATATCCTTGGTTGGGCGTAGCAGCACGGACCAAGCCTAAGTACCCCGGGCATCTGCAGCACCACGAGGTATTAGGGTTTTGGGTAATTGGTCGGGCGTAGCAACCCAGACCAAGCCTAAGTACCTCGGGCATCCGCAGCACCACGAGGTATTAGGGTTTATATCCTTGGTTGGGCGTAACAGCCCGGACCAACCCTAAATACCCCGGACATCCACAGAACCACGAGGTATTAGGGTTTTGGGTACTTGGTCGGGTGTAGCAACCCAGACCAAGCCTAAGTACCTCGGGCATCCGCAGCACCGCGAGGTATTAGGGTTTATATTCTTCGTTGGGCGTAGCAGCCCGGACCAAGCCTTAGTACCCCGGGCATTCGCATCACCACGAGGTATTAGGGTTTTGGGTACTTGGTCGGATATAGCAACCCAGACCAAGCCTAAGTACCTCGGGCATCCACAGCACCACGAGGTATTAAGGTTTTGGGTACTTGGTCGGGCGTAGCAACCCAGACCAACCTAAGTACCTCGGGCATCCGCAACACCACGAGGTATTAGGGTTTATATCCTTGGTTGGACGTAGCAACCCGGACTAAGCCTAAGTACCCCGGGTTCTGCAGCACCACGAAGTATTAAGGTTTTGAGTACTTAGTCGGGTGTAGCAACCCAGACCAAGCCTAAGTACCTCGGGCATCCGCAACACTATGAGGTATTAGGGTTTATATCTTTGGTTGGGCATAGCAGCTCGAACTAAGTCTAAGTATCCCGGGCATCCGCAGCACCACGAGGTATTAGGATTTTGGGTACTTGGTCGGGCATAGCAACCCAGACCAAGCCTAAGTACCTCAGGCATCCGCAGCACCGCGAGGTATTAGGGTTTATATCCTTGGTTGGGAGTAGCATCCTGGACCAAGCCTAAGTACCCCGGGGATCCGCAGCACCACGAGGTATTAGGGTTTTGGGTACTTGGTCGGGTGTAGCAACCCAGACCAAGCCTAAGTACCTCGGGCATCCACAACACCGCGAGGTATTAGGGTTTATATCCTTGGTTGGGCGTAGCAGCCCGGACCAAGCCTAAGTATCCCGGGCATCCGTAGCACCACGAGGTATTAGGGTTTTAGGTACTTGGTCGGGTGTAGCAACCCAGACCAAGCCTAAGTACCTCGGGTATCTGCAGCACCGTGAGGTATTATGGTTTATATCCTTGGTTGGGCGTAGCAGCCCGGACCAAGCCTAAGTACCCCGGGCATCCGCAACACCACAAGGTATTAGGGTTTTTAATTCTTCTGTAGTGTGTCGGTAGTTTGAAAAAGACATCTTCCTTTATTCCTTGAATTTGCTACAAGGCAGCAAAAATACATAGAAGGACACACAATATATAATGCAAATCTTACTGGGACCGGAAGGGTCAGAGACAACTGCCTAGCCCGGACCTCCCGAGCCTCTGATCCTTCTCACTCTGCGCATGACCTCCTCCTTCAACTAGCCTTCAAGGCCCCTTGGGTTCTTCCGGGCCTCTGTTCGGACTTCCCCGCTGTAGCATCGCCGAGACACTGGCTGGTCTCCCCTGACTTCAACCACTCGGTCACATACGGGGAATTTTATCTTCTGGTGGTAGACAGAGACCACTGCCTGGAAAACGCTGAGCGCGGGGCGACCCAGGATGACATTGTAAGAGGAGGAAGCGTCTACAATCAAGAAGGGAGTCCTCCTGGTCCTCTCAAGCCTGTCGCTGCCCAACGAGAGGGATAGGGTGATTTGCCCTACCGGCTGTACTCGATACCCCGTGAAACCGAATAGTGGGGTCAAGACTGGGAGCAGTTCATCCTCGTCGATCTGCATCTGGTCCAAAGCTGCCTTGTACAGGATGTTCACGGAACTCCCAGTGTCCATGAAGATGCGCTTAACCTCGTAGTTGGTAATACGAGCTACGATCACTAAGGCATCTTCATGGGGAGCTTTCACTTCTTCCAGGTCGGCAAGCCTAAAAGATATTGTAGGGTGGGGCTCCTGACTTCGGCTTGTCCCAATGGAGTAGTTATTCAATCGCCGAGTATGAGACTTCCTTGCCCGGTGGGAATCCCCTCTAGTAGATTCTCTGGAGATGACTCCAACATGACCTGAGGGGGGCCACGCATAAGGGCCTTGCCCTTTTGCGGATCTCTTTCTAGAGAGAGGGATCTTCGTGGTGCGGGTCCCCAACTCCTTCCTCGCGATCGTGATAGAGACCGATGTCGGGCCTCTTTCTCTCCCGCTTGTTGCCGCCGAGGGGAGAAGCTTCGCCATGGAGACCTTCGACGGTAACCTAATTTATTCCACTTTTTCTAGGGTTTGGTGTCTGCCTCATCGCCAAACTTCTTCTTCAGGGCGTGACACTCCTCGGTGGAGTGTGTCGAGCTGCCATGATAACCGCAGTACTTTGGTGACAAATCCAACTGTTCGGTATCTACCGTCTCAACCAGCCGGCGCCTACCCGCTCACTGGTCCTTCCCGAGGTGAAGGTCTTTCCCTTGAGTTAGGGCTGGGGGCTCTCTTCTATCTGACCGGGGAACTGCTGGAGGGAGGACTCTGGCTGGTTCCTTGCGCTGGGCGTATTGTACTTCCTCCACGTTAACATGCTTGACAGAATGTCCCAACAAGTCATCGAAACTGACGGGGGGCTTCTTCACCAAGGATCGAAAGAAATCCCCTTCCGCGAGCCCTTGAGTGCAGGCACTGACCAGGATTTCCGACGTGGCACTGGGCACATCTTGCGCTACCCTGTTGAACTGCTGGATATACTCCTTGAGCGGCTCCTTAGGCTTCTGCTTGAAGGCGAATAAGTTAAGTGTCGTCTTCTGGTAGTGATGACTACTGGCGAAATGGTGGAGGAAGGCGGTTCTGAACTCCATGAAGGAGTTGATAGAACCTTGCGGCAGCCTCTGAAACCACCGCTGGGCTACTCCGGAGAGGGTGTTTAGGAACACCCAGCACTTCACACCGTTAGTTTACTGGTGCAGAAGTGCAGCATTCTCGAACTTGCAGGCGTGGTCCTCCGGATTCGTCTTCCCATCATAATCGGGGATCACCAGCCCGCGGAACTGCTTCGACATAGGGTATTCAATAATCTCAGATGAGAAAGGAGTAGAGAGAACCTTATGAGAGGCCTTAATGTTGGGTTCTCCCAGCACAAAAACACAAAACGCAGCGGAAACAAGAACCCTCGAGCGATCCATGTGAAAGAAAAACTCGTACAAAGTTGATCTACATCTTCTTCTAAAGAAGATATACCTTTAGAGCGTGCCCTTCGCTTATTGATAACATTCATTTTGTTGATTAAACTACGCCCTCAAATCCATGTTTTGATCCAATATTATATGCTTAAGTTTGCATTTATATAAGGTTTCATGAATTACCTCCATTTTGCTTAAGATTCAATTCTTTCTATATTTAATATGTTTTGGCACTTAAATTTAATATCATTTTGTAGGATTCAAATGATCATGGACCTGGATCATATTGGGTCAACCATGGGTCAGAATTGGATCCGGATCAAATGGATCAAGCATCGGGTTAATATGGGTCGTCCATTCAAGAGAACGGTTAGATCTAAGCCATCCTCCAACTTCTGGTCGATCCAAGCTCAAGATAGACTTAATCAAGTTCATGGATCAAGATCTGAAAGTTTGGGCCAGATCAGAGTTAATTCAGGCGTTGGATCGAGCAATAAAAGATCTAGACCGTCCAAGCTAAAGAAGAGAAGATCTGAGCCATCCGCTTCAGATCTGAATGATCCGAGCTAAGGAGTAGTAGATTAGAGCCCTTGATCAAGATCTGGGAAGTTTGGGTTCGATTTGACTTGATCCGACCGTTGGATGGGATCGGAGTAATCACAGCCGTCCAAATTCAAAGTCAATTGATTAAAACAGAAATTCCCTCCGCGCTTCGTGGTCGTCGCGAGATCACTTTCCAATTCCAGCTTCTTCTCCGTTCATCTTCTCCGATCACAGGTGCCCACTCCAGTTTCAGCTTCTCTCCAGATTTTCGAGCATCAAATTCGAGTCTCCGGGAGGTTGGTTTTCGAATCTGTAGTTGTCAGCTCCGGTGAGGGTCTTGCCGGGCTCTGCTTCGCCCAAATCGATTTCCGCGCGATCGCTGGCTTCATCGATCGGGATCCATCTGAGTGGTCTGAGGGGTTCTCTGACTTGTGATGAAGGATTCAGAGTTAGAAGTGCAACCAACTGATCGAGTGGAAGAGCCAACTCGACACAACCGATTGAAGGAGCTTGAATTTGAAGATTTGCGATCTAAGGGGTTCTTGGATCGATTCTTGTGTGACGGCAGGAAGCAAAACTTGGTGACGAATCTGATCTGGAGTCAGTAGTTAATAGATTTCATTTCTGAATTGTTTTTGTTGTCTCTGAATTCTGTTCTTAGCTCTGTATCAGTGTGATTTCAGTTACTGATCGGACTGTTGTCCGATCCAGACTCCACCTGATCGGTCACTTAGACCGATCAGGCTTGCATCTAATCGGTCAGCCGACCGATCAGGAGATTTTCCTGCGCAAACAAACTCTGTGTTAGTGTTCAGCTTGCTTAATTTCCATTTCCGACTTTGGATACAATGTTAGTGAATGTCTGCAATTGATATCAGTTTTATATTTCAATTTTGCAACTTCAAATTGTTATGTTAAATTTTCCTAGTGGTTAAGCTTCATTTTTACAACACCTAGTTTAATACTACTTAGTTGAGTAGATTCCATTTCAAACTTACTTCTATTCTTATTTGCAAAACAAATCCCCATTTTATCTCGAAACCCCAAATCATTTGACGACAAATAACTTTCAAGCTTAATTCGAACACTCGCAACTAGTCCTGGAAAAATACGACCTGAGACCCTATTCTACATTTCTACTTTGCTAGCAAGGGTTTTCAGGTACAAATATCTAAATTTGAGACCCACATTCGTGACATCTATTCTGGTAGCATCAAATTTTTAGCGTCATTGCCGGGGAACTACTAGTTGAGTTTGTTTGATTTAGCTTGTGTGCTTATTTCATATCTTGTGATCCATTTTTGTGCTTATCTCTATATTTTGTGATTCATTACATTTGTTTCATTCTTGTGTATACATTTGCTGCGATTTTGTATTTGTGTATGACCAGATCTGCAGGTGGTATTCTTGAAGAATTTGATCCTGAAATTGAAAGAACTTTCAGAGCCAAGAGAAACCAAATCAGTGCTTCAGAGGCTTTTGACATTCTTCCTACTCAGTCTATCTCAGCTTATTCAGTTGATCCTATGGCAGACCACCAGAAAACTATGAAGAACTAGCAGCACCAGATGATGCTTTTCAGTACACCTACATTGCCTACCCAGAGCTCACTGGAGATTTTGAATTAAGATCAGGACTTATTAATCTCTTGCCCAAATTTCAAGGTCAGTCTGGGGAGGATCCCAACAGACATTTACATGAGTTTCACGTTGTCTGCTCCACCATGAAGCCTCAGGAAATTTCAGAGGAAGATATCAAGCTGAGGGCATTCCCATTTTCCCTGACTGGAGCAGCGAAGGATTGGTTTTACTACCTACCTACTGGGCATGTTTCTAACTGGATTTCTATGAAGAAAGTATTTTTGGAGAAGTACTTTCCAGCATCAAGGACAGCAATCGTCAGAAAGAGCATCTGTGGCATACAACAAGTAGTGGGAGAGACTTTGTATGACTACTGGGAAAGGTTCAACAAGCTATGTTCTAGTTGCCCACAGCACCAGATTAGTGAGCAGTTACTCATTCAGTACTTTTATGAGGGTCTTCTCCAGATGAATAGGATTATGATCGACGCTGCAGCAGGAGGTGCCCTAGTGAACAAAACACCAGATCAAGCTAGGGAGTTGATTTCGAACATGGCAGAGAACTCACAACAATTTGGGAGTAGAGCTTTGTCATCCAGAGGGGTTAATGAGGTACAGATGGTATCAAATGAGCAAAAAGAAATCAAGAATTCATTGATGGAGCTTACATCCCTGGTGAAGCAAATGGCTCTAAACACTGTGAGTCAAAAACAGAGTTTTTCAGTACCACCACTTTCGAGCCAAGTGATGAGGTTGTGCAGTATTTGCTCAAGTCAAGAACACAATTCGGATTTATGCCCTAACCTCCAGTAAGATGAGACATTAGCTGCATTGACTAGGGGACAATTCTAAGGCAAAAACAACCCCTACTCATCTACCTATAATCCGGGTTGGAGGACCATCCAAACTTGAAGTATGAGAATTCTTATTATCAACAAAACCCATCACAACAGCCCTATCAACAGCCCCAACCGAATTTCCAACAAAATCAACAAGGGCAGCCACAAATTCAGCAATTTCAGTCATCATTTCTGCAATTCCAGCAACCTTTTCAAGGGAATCAGCAAGGCTATCAAAGGAATCTGAATTTTCAGCAACAATATCAACTATCTCAGCAACAATTTCAACCATCTCAGCAAGGTTATCAGCCATTCAACCCAAGTTTGATGCCCCCAAATCAGAATTTCCAGCCCAATCAATTTCAGCCCTCTCAACCACAATTTCAACCTCAACCTCAGAATTTTTAGAGCTACAATTCTCAACCATTTCAACCCTATAATCAGCCCCAACAACCCAACTTTCAAGGTTCACAGCAAGTTCAACAATTTCAACCACCTTAATCATCTTTTCAAAGTCAATCAAAGTCTCATGCTAACCAAGGGGACTATGGAGGTTCTACTGGGGAAATGCGCAACAACAAAGGATAGAAGAGATGCTTCAACAACTTTTGCAACAACAAAGAAATGATCCCACCATACAAAACCTTGAGAGGCAAATTGGACAATTGGCTAGTGGGATGAACCAAATACAAGCCCAAGGATCAAGCCAACTACCTTCTCAAGCTACTCCCAATCCCAAGGGAAACGTTAGTGCTATTACTTTGAGGAGTGGGAAGGTGGCTTCAACTCCAAATGGTCCAAGAGCTGATTTTTCTAAAAACAGGACAGCACCTACATTTTCAGCCCCAAACAGCCCTGAAATCACTTCAAATTCAATTAGTTCCAATCCTAGTTCAAGCTTAACTCCTTCATCAAGTTATCCTGTGATTTTGGTGGAGAATGAAGGAGAAATCAGTGAAAAAAGAGAGTTTACAGCAGCTACTTCAGTGGGGAAAACAGTTCAAAATCCAGCCCAAAAGATTTCAGCTCAAGAGGAAGAACTTAGAGTTCCTTTGCCCTTTCCCCAGCGCAAGACACAAGCCAAGAAGCAAGTGGAGGAGGAGAAAGCTAAAGAATACAATGAGCTTGTGAAATTGTTTAGTAAAGTGGAAATCAATGTACCCTTGTTGACCATAATAAAACAGATTCCTAAATATGCAAAGTTCCTGAAAGACTTATGTGTTCACAAGAAGAAGTTGAAGGAGAATGAGTTGATCAACTTGGGGAAAAATGTTTCAGTACTTATCCATGTCGTTCCTCAGAAGTGTGAAGATCCAGGGGTTTTCACTGTGTCTTGTGAGATAAGGAGGACCATGTTCCATGATGCTATGTTGGATTTAGGAGCTTCCATAAATGTGATGCCTAGATCAGTCTTCCAAATGCTTGGTATTGACCCTCTACAGCCTACTGGTGTGGTGATTCAGTTAGCAGGCCGGAGTCAGACCCACCCAACCGGTATAATTGAAGATGTGTTGGTAAAGGTAAAGGAGCTGATATTTCCTGCAGATTTTTACATTCTGGATATGGAGGGAGACTACCTCACACACATATCTCCACTCATCCTAGGGAGGTCATTTCTGAAGACTGCGAGAACAAGATAGATGTATATGTTGGTACACTTTCGATGGAAATTGGAGACACAGTAGTTCAATTTAGCATATTTGATGCCATGAAGCACCCTAGAGAGGACCACTCCGTTATGAGCATTGGTATTCTAGAGGAGTTGGATGATGCAGATATATTAGCTGAGGGAGTTTCACTTATGGATTCCAGAGGAGTTGGTATTTCAGAGGAGGCTGAGGTTGTAGTTGCTATTGAGGTTGAGGACATTTCAGAGGGTATTTCAGACTTACTTCCAGCTGGAGAGGAATTTTTAGGTGTAGGGGATTGCACAGAGCCCCAAGGATCACCTATTTCTATTGACATTTCAAAGGACTCAGAAGAGAGGTGTGAGAGTGTAGGGGATTGCACTGAGCCCCAAAGATCACCCATACCTATTGAGCAGGCTCAGATTGAGCTTAAGCCACTACTAGATCATTTGAAGTATGTTTTCCTAGGAGAGGAGCAGAGTTTTCCAGTTATCATTGCTCAACACTTGGATCAGAGCAAGAAGAGAAATTATTGCAAGTCCTGAGGCAGCACAAGAAGGCTATTGGGTGGACTTTATCAGATATACCAGGCATTAGCCCAGCTATCTGCTTGCACAGGATCTTTTGGAGGAGAGTGTTAAACCGGTGAGGCAGCCACAGAGGAGACTTAATCCACTCATTTTGGATGTTGTTAAGAAAGAGGTAACTCGACTTCTACAAGCAAGTATCATTTACCCTATTTCTGATAGTCAGTGGGTTAGTCCCATTCATGTGGTGCCCAAGAAATCTGGAGTTACAGTGGTGGAAAATGCAAGTAATGAGTTAGTGTCCACCAGAGTTAAAAACTCGTGGAGAGTATGCATTGATTATAGGAAGCTAAACCAAGTCACTAGGAAGGATCACTTCCCATTGCTATTTATTGATCAGATGCTTGAGAGGTTGGGAGGGAAGTCCTATTACTGCTTCTTGGATGGGTATTCAGGCTACTTCCAGATTTGTATAGATCCAGAGGATCAAGAGAAGACTACCTTCACTTGTCCCTTTGGCATATTTGCCTACAGACGCATGCCATTTGGACTCTGCAACACTCCAGGAATGTTTCAGCGATCCATAGTAAGTATATTTGGTGAGTTATTAGAGCATTGTATGGAGATCTTTATGGATGATTTTTCAGTTTTTGGCACGTCATTTGATTCATGTTTAGATAACTTGTCTAGGGTTTTACACCGATGCATTGAGACTAACCTTGTACTTAATTTTGAAAAATGTCATTTTATGGTGGAGCATGGTATTGTATTAGGTCACATAGTCTCTAGGAGAGGAATTGAGGTAGACTCTGCAAAAATTAGTGTTATTTCTTCTTTATCTTACCCCGAATGCTACGAGATGTTCGTGCTTTTCTTGGACACGAAGATTTCTACCGCAGATTTATTAGAGACTTTAGCGATATTGCTCGGCCCTTAACAAAACTTTTGCAAAAAGATGTTGATTTTTGTTTTGATGATAAGTGCAAAGAAGCTTTTCACAGGCTAAGAGTGGCTCTTACCTCTGCTCCTATTATTAGACCACCTGATTGGAACTTACCGTTTGAACTAATGTGTGATGCATCTAACTTTACAGTCGGAGCTGTTCTAGCACAGAGGGTGGATGAAGCACCTCATGTTATATGCTACGCCTCCAAGACTCTAGATGTCTGATAAGTGTCATTTTGTTGATCATTTCATATGCTTAAATCCGTATTTGACCCATGTTTTACTTGTATAATTGTGGATTTACCCTAGGTTTTAGGATTTATACTCTTTTTGGACTTAATTGCAAATTTGGTTATATTTGAGTTATTTTGTCACTAAATTTTTGATCTACTTTTGTAGGCTTGGAAGGATCGTGGACCTAGATTATGTTGGGTCAAGGTTGAGTCAAAGTGGACCAGGTCAAAGGAATCAAGCGTCAACTCATTTGGACCGTCCGATGCAAGAACGGTTAGATCTAGACCATTTGAGAACTTTTGATCAATCCGAGCTGGGATTAAGTTTAATCAAGCGATCAGATCAAGATCTGAGAGTTTCAGCCCAATCAGAGATCATCTAGCCGTTGGATCATGATCAGAGTGATCTAGACCATCCATTCAAAGATCAAGGTGATCTGAATCATCCGTTGGAGATCTGGCAGATCCGAGCTACCACGAGGATGATCCTGACCTCTGATCAAGATCTGGAAAATTTGAATCAAATCGGACGAGGATCCACCGTTGGATGAAGCGGAATGAATCTCAGCCGTCTACTGCCTTAACTACTTAAACAGACTCCCTGTTCAGATCTCGGGGTCGCGACCTCACATTTCTTCAGCTCGTTCTTCTTCATTTCTTGATGGTTTTCTTTCAAATTTCTTCCATCAGAGGCGTGGCCAACTCGATCAGCACCTTGAATCAAGATTTGGATCATTGGGAGAGAGTTTCATGGCGATTCTAGCTCGAAATTGTGCCGGATGCAGAGCTTCTTGAGGGTTTCGGTAGATCTGCGATTTTAGCTCTTGGATCTCAACCGCATCCAGTTCCTCGCATCTGAATCGTCTGTAGGGGTCCTAGGATGAGCTCAGATGACTTCCAAATCATCATCGCAACCTTTCACATTGAGATCTAAGAGTTTGAATTGGAATTTTCCAGCAGTGTGCAGTTTCGAGCAGATCTGACATTGGAGCTTAATTTCCATTGATTTGCGAGTTTAAGGGGTTCTTGGCTTGCCCTTGCGTGACGAACAAGGTGGTCTTGATACAAGGAATGGTCGAGGATTAATTTTTAGGGCATTTCTTTGTGTTTTAGCTGTAATTTCAATTACTGAATTTACTCCTGTTTCTGTTTCGTATCAGCAGATGTTTGAATTCCTTATCTTGAATCTTTCCAGCTTAAATCAGATTTCATTCTGCAAGTAGATAAGTTAGTGAGTTTGTTAAGCGAACAATAGCTGCAATTTCAGTTCAATTTTAGTCTTAATCTGTGCGTATCAGTTTGTTCAATTGATGTATCAGTTTTTTTTGTTCTGAAATCTTCTTTGTTTCTGGTTACGTATCAGTAGCTACTGATTTCTTGTTTCTTAATAGTTTCTGCCTTATTTAGAGTCTAAGTTCATCATTTTATTAGGTAGTTTGTTTTTGCAATGTCCAGTTGGATTTAGATCAGCTTTCTTTGTTTTGAATCATATCTGTGATTCTGTTCAGCCCTGTTCTTGAGTATTAGTTCCATTCCATTCTCATCAGTTCTATTTCAGCAACCTTCAGCTGATAGTATTTGAATTTGTGTCAAGGTAAGATTAGATCTTCTTGAGCTTCTCTGACTTTTAGGATAGTGGACTTGGATTCATGCTTGCATTTGGCTTGTTTCTGAAATCAAGTTGCTGCTGTCCCTTGTTTTTTCCTGCATTTCTGCATTTCTGAATACAGCCCTGCAAGTTAGCTTCAGGTTTTGGTTGACTGAATTGATCAGATTCTTCATCCGAATTTCTTCATTTACCCTTGCAAAGTTCTTCTCTTTTAACTTGCTTTTCAACTTTCATTGTTCAGTCTCATTTTGGCTGTTAATTTCAATTTTTGGCACACAAGTTCCTTTAGTTGCTTTGTATCAAGTTGGTCTTTATTCTGCATATTGTATCAAGGGAGGTTTAGGCACCATTGGAGTCAAGTTAGATGTTGTTTTTATTGTGCTAAGTTGCTTGAAATCAGTAGGGTTGCATTCGGATAATTCTCGAACCTTAACATCCATGTATGCCTTTGTTGCTCTTAAAGTTCATAGTTAGTATTGCTTCAAGTTAGGTTGTTTCCTAGAATGTACATTACTGTTTGCATTCCTTAGCTGATCATTTAGTTGCATTTGAATTTAGGATTGCTCTTTCAAATTCAATCAAATCGTATTGCTTCATTAAGTCTCCATTAGTTAAGTCTTAAATTGTTATTACTTTGTCTAGTTCACTTAGTTAATTTTGCCTTTCCTTTCTATTGCACTTTACTTGTCTATTTGAACCAAAACCCCAAGATTTAACTTGAAACCCAAAAATAGTAACGACACATAACTCAAGTACTAATCAAACAACTTGAACTAGCCCTTGGAAAAAAAATACGACCTGTGGCCCCTTTACTACGCTTTTCTTCTTTGATTGCAAAAAGGGTTTCCAGCAATTTATAAATTTTAAAAATCTGATGGATCCACATTCGTGACAGTCATTTTGGGACCATCAATGTCGCCCAAGCCAACTACACCACCACTGAGAAGGAGCTTCTTGTCATAGTTTTTGCTTTAGACCGTTTTAGATCTTATTTGTTGTGCTCACATATCATTGTTTTATCTAATCATGCATCTTTAAAGTACCTTTTGAAGAAGCCAGATGCTAAGCCTAGGCTAATCAGATGGATGCTTCTACTCCAGGAATTTGATTTGGAAATCAGAGATAGAAGTGGCAAAGAAAATTTAGTTGCAGATCACCTGAGCAGAATTGAAGGAGATGGATCCACTACCACCATTGATGATGACTTTAGAGATGAGCATCTTCTTGTAGTACATAGTGAGTTACCTTGATATGTAGATCTTGTTAATTTCTTAGTGGCTCATGTTTTTCTTACACACTTTTCTAAAGCTCAAAAAGATAAACTTAAAAGCGATGCAAAATTCTATGTGTGGGATGACTCATATTTATGAAAATTTTATAATGATCAAATAATTAGGAGATGCATACCTGACCATGAGATTTGTTCAGTTCTTACTTTTTGTCATTCATCAGCATGTGGGGGACACTTTGGACCACAAAGAACAACTAGGAAAGTTTTAGAGTGTGGTTTGTATTGGCCCACCCTATTCCATGATGCATACTTGTTTTATAAAAATTGTGATAGATATCAGCGAGCTGGGAACATAGGAGCTAGAAATGAGATGCCCCAACAGACTATGCTATATTGTGAGATTTTTGATGTTTGGGGTATATACTTTATGGGACCTTTTACTGCATCCTGTGGATATTTATACATTTTACTTGCTGTAGATTATGTTTCTAAATGGGTGGAGGTCATTCCCTCCAGGACTGATGACTCTTGTGTTGTTGTTAGCTTTGTCAGGTCACACATATTATGCAGGTTTGGAATTCCCAGGGCTATAATAAGTGACCAAGGATCTCATTTTTACAACAAACACATGAAGGCCCTACTTAGCAAATATGGGGTTGTACACAAGGTTTCTACTTCCTATCATCCCCAAACAAATGGCCAAGCCGAAATTTCAAATAAAGAAATCAAATCAATTTTGGAAAAGACCGTTGGGCCAAATAGAAAAGATTGGAGCAAGAGGTTAGATGATGCACTTTGGGCCTATAGAACGGCATTCAAGACACCAATTGGCATGTGTCCCTACCGGTTAGTCTATGGAAAAGCTTGTCATCTACCCGTAGAGATAGAGCACAAAGCATATTGGGCGGTGAAGGCTTGCAACTTTGATGCTACCAAGGTGGGAGAAGAGAGGAAACTTCAACTTCAAGAGCTTGAAGAGATTAGACTAGAGGCATTTGAGAACTCAAGGATCTACAAGGAAAAGACCAAGAACTTCCATGACAAACACATAGTGAGGAAAGAATTTCAAATTGGTGACAAGGTCTTATTGTACAAGTCAAGGCTCAAGTTGATTAAGGGTAAGTTGAGGTCAAGGTGGGAAGGTCCATTTATTGTGACTAATATTTTTCCCTATGGTGTTGTTGAAATTAAAGATGAAGCTAATGGGTTTATGTGGAAAGTAAGCGGTCATCGGCTAAAGAAGTACTTTGAAGAACTAAAGGAGCTAGAGGTGGATGGAGTGGACATCAAAGATGCTATCTACCCAACCTAAAGGGGAGTTTCCTTTTCTTTGCGTTTCATTTCATTGTAAATACCATTTTATTGTTTTCAAATAGTTCAAATTTTCTTTTACCATGAGTTTTTGATAACAAATGTTTAGGAAGTGTAGATTGAATAAATAGCGATTGTAAACACCATTTTACTCTTTTGGCACCTTATTTTTGCATGGTTAGGAATAAATGTATCCCTCTAGGGTTTTTCTATATCATTTTAGAGTCTCTAGAAAGCAAATTAAATTTGGTTGTCAAGACCTAGGATTTAAGCCAATGGATGAAAATTCTTAGTTGCTTGAGTACTACTTAGTTATGGACTCTAGATTGATGAGTTGAGATGAATTCTTTTTACCTAGTGAGGACTTAGCTTTATTGTTGAGATACACACATGTGATTGTACTCTCGAACTTGCTTAGGTTCTTTCAAAACCATATTTTTATGATTGGACCATATTTATAAAGGTTAATCACTTTGTCTTCCTTTTTTCATATAATTGTTGCAACATATCTTGTTGATTCATGCCTTGTTCTTTTTTCCTTCCCCTATTTTTCTGCTCATTACCATATTTCTCTATAGACTTGGTTACTTGGGATTTTTCTTGATGTTATTTTGCCCGAAACGGACAAAAGTTTAAATGTGGGGGAGGTGGCTAGAGCTTTGGAAGGAATTTTGGTGAGAAGTGGTGTATTTTGAAGTTTATTATCTATTTTATGGGTGTTAAGATGGATTGATTTTGTGGATGTCGAATGCTTTGATGGAATTTAAGCAATGGAAAAGTTCAAGTGGAAATTCAGAAAAAAAAAAGAGAAAAGAAGTGAGGAAGTGTGCCAATTAGAGGGAGTGGTGTATCAAAGATGAGTTGTGAGTAGTGAGAAGTAAAGATCACTTTTGGAGCAATTTGATTTTCAAATGTTGTTTGGTGTTTCAACTCTATGAGGCAAATTTGAAAGGAATGGGAGCTCATAAAGGTTAGTTACTAGAGATACTTTTCAAGCCTACTAAAAATCTCCATTTAGACATGGAATTGGCAAGTGAAATTGTTTTCAAAAGTTCAAATTGTTGCCATGACTGAAGTGTGTTGAGACAATCGACCCTTAAATGATTGGAAGATCATGGTTTTGATGTGTGTGTGTGAATATGTTTAAGGTTAGAATGTTATATTGTATTTGATGTGTGTGATTGAGTTTGCAGGACTTGGAGAATCACACATGGTGGACATATCCGAGGGACGAGAGCCGAGGGAGGAGAGCTCCAAGGGTAAGCCGGGAAGTAGACTTCAAGGGCACATGTGAAGGGTGGCATGGAGGCAAGCCAAGGGAAGGCTTGCGTGCGCATCCGAGGGACGATAGCCAGAGGAAGAGGACTTCAAGAGGCAAGCCAAGGGAGCAGACCTGAAGGCATACGTGAAGGAGAAGGTCCGGAGTGGCTGGAACTAAGCTTGGGACTAAGCTGAGTGGTAGGGCAGTCGACTGTCAAAACTCACAGAGAGTTTTCGGCCACGGACCAGTCGACTGCCCTTGGGGCAGTCGACTGGTATACCCCGAAAACTAGCCGTTGGCTAGCAATTAATGCTAGACTAGTCGACTGCCCTTGACAGACTGCGAGTTTGTCCTGTTTGCCTATAAAAGGAGCACCTTTTTGCACGTGAGCGGTACGATTCCGTACAATGTCGAAGTGCTGCTCGTCTGAAGAGTGTTTTCTACTTCCTCTCACATTCTACTTCATTCTGTAAAGAGGAAGATCACCACTGTAAAGGTTTCTCCACCTGAAGGAGGTTTTTATAGTGAAAGTGGTGCTCGCGGCGTGGATCCTTAGATTAGTCACCCATCTGGGTGGATACCAAGTAAACGATTGTTTGTTAGCATTGTTAATCTTTTCATTTGCATATTATTTCCGCTGCGCTAACAACTTTGCAGAGATCAAACTGAAAAAGTGCTATTCACCCCCCCCCTCTAGCACGCCTAGACGATCCATCAGTTGGTATCAGAGCCGGTGCATTTCGGAAGAACTAACCATCAACCGGAGCAAGTATAATGGCGTTTCAAGAGGGATACTCCACTGCACTACCACCCTTCTTCGACGGGAACGACTTCGCTTACTAGAAAGGTAGGATGCAATACTACCTTATGAACGATATTGAGAACTGGATTAATGTTGCAGATGGTTTTGAGGCACCCGTCGATGAAAGAGGAGAACCTACACCGATGAGATCCTGGTTAAAGGAGGTAATGAAGAGGGCGCAGTCCAATGCAAGGCCACCACCACACTGCAGTGCAGGCTCTCCAAGGAGCAACTGAACAAGATGGGGTCATTCAAGAGCGCCAAGGAACTGTGGGACAAGTTGGTGGAACTGAACGAGGGGTCAAACGAGTCCAAAAGAGCAAAGAAGGACTTGCTCGTGGCCCAACTCCAATCCTTATCCATGAAGAGCAACGAGACTGTCAGCCAGCTACATGGAAGGGTGAAGGAGGTAATCAATGAGCTCCATGTGATTGGAGAAAAGATAGAGAACCGGGACATCGTCAGGTATGTTCTACAAGCCTTCCCAAGAACCACCTTGTGGGCATCCATGGCTGATGCATACAAGGTATCAAGGAATTTATCAATTGTTAAACTAGACGACTTATTCTGTGAATTTGAACTACACGAGCAAGCTAATGTCTCGGCCAAAGAGAAGGGTATTGCTTTCATTGTAGAAAAGGAGAAGAAGAAGAGGAAGGAGAAGAAGAAAGTGATCTACTCCTCCTCATCAAACTCAGAGGAATCCAACGGCTCCATGGATAGCGACCAAGAGGCATTCATGGTAAGAAAGATGCGTAAAGCTTTCAGAAATTTCTCTAACAAATCCTATGCTAGGAAAGAGTCCAAAGGCAAGGGTAAGGTCAAGGACATTATATGCTACAACTGCCACCAAGAGGGGCACATGAAGAACGAGTGTCCTCAATTGAAGAGAAGAGATGACAAGAAGGAGGAGAAGAAGAAAGGTGACAAGAAGAAGTTAAAGGGAAAGAAAAAGGGTGCCACCAACCTAAAGGCGACTTGGGATGATCCATCATCCTCAGAGGAGGAAGAAGAGCAAGTTTCCCACTTTGCTCTTATGGCATAAGATCACTCAGACTCATCAGATGATGAAAGAAGCTCAAGTAGTGAAGATGAGAGCACCTCCTCTTCATCATCCAAGTCAGAAGCTTCGGTAAGTGAGGTATACCACTTACCCCCCTCTACTTTAGTAAAGATCATTTCTAGCACTAACATCGATTTAGCTAAGGCTAGAAGTAAGATTAAGGATCTAAAAGAAGAAATTGTCATGCTTAGAGTAGAATCTACCAAACTTGAAGAATTGCATGCTAGTTCTATTACTTCACATGCTTCACATCTTGAAACTGAAAATAGGGAACTAAGGAAAAAGGTAGATGACCTCACAAAGGCCCTTAGGAAATTCCAAGTATGATCTAGTAACCTAGATATAATCATCAACAGTCAAAGGACCATCTATAACAAGGCCGATTTGGGATATAGGCCTTTATATCACTCACGGGTAGGATTGGTGCATCTAGGAGACTAGGGGCCAAGGGAAACACAAAGAAGGCATGGGTACCTAAAAGATTTTTACATGATGCTTATGGATCGAAGATTTGGGTACCAAAAGAGTATGTTTTTCATGTTGTATAGGTAAAGGTGAAGGAGGCCTCTACTATGTGGATAGTAGATAGTAGATGCTCAAGACACATGACCGGGGATGTGAGCAAGTTCACTACTATTAGCTACTTAAGAGAAGGGACGGTCTCCTTTGGAAATAGTGGAAAATTGAGAATCATTGGTAGGGGCACCATTGAGGTATCTCCCACGATTTTCATACATAAGGTACTCTTAATTAAAGATATAAAGTTTAATTTACTTAGCATGAGTCAATTATGTGATGCGGGTTTTAGGGTCGAATTTCATGCTAAGAAGTGCATAATTAAATATAATGAATCAAATAATGTCGTATTAGAAGGGTTTAGAGAGGCAAATTTATATTATCTTGATCTTGCCTATGCTACTAACAATGTTGCTAAGTGTTTTATGTCTAAAGAAGAAGAAGGGTGGTTGTGGCACCGAAGACTTGGACATGTCAACATGAGAAGCATTGCAAGAGTGGCCAAGGAAGAGTTGGTGAAGGGGCTACCAATGATCAAGTATGAGAAGACCAAATTGTGTGATGCATGCCAAGAGAGTAAGCAATCAAAATCATCACACAAAGGTAAAACCCTAACCACTATCTCTTTACCATTAGAGCTTTTACATATCGATTTATTTGATTGTCATAGTACTCCCTCACTTGTAGGGAGTAAATATTGTCTAGTCATAATAGATGATTTTTCTAGATTTACATGGGTTTACTTTTTGAAACATAAGGATGATACCCTAGAGATTTTTATAGGATTTAGTAAAAGGGTAGAGAACGAAAAACATATCAAAATAAACCGAATTAGAAGTGACCATGACGGGGAGTTCCAAAATGTAAGTTTCACACAAATTTGTGTTGAAAATGGATACAAGCATGAATTTTCATGCCCAAAGACTCCTTAACAAAATGAGGTAGTTGAGAGGAGAAATCGAACTCTACAAGAAGCTGCTAGGACTATGCTTAATGCATATTCCCTTCCTAGCTACTTTTGGGCCGAAGCGGTTAACACCGCTTGCTATATTCAAAACCGAGTGTTGGTACATAGGTTCCTAGGAAAAACGCCTTTTGAATTATGGAATGGAAGAGTACCACAAGTCCATTACTTTAGGGTCTTTGAATGTAAAGTCTACATTCTAAATACCAAAGATGACCTAAGGAAGTTTGAGTCAAAAGCCGATGAAGGAATTCTAGTAGGGTACTCATTAACTAGTAGGGGTTATAGAGTTTACAACAAGAAGACAAAAGTGATTGAGGAGTCCTCAAATGTCAAGTTTGATGAAACAACAAGTACCTAGCCTAGAAAAGCCTCAATTGATAAGTATATGGAAGAAGTCCAACCCCTTGCCCAAAGAATCTAAGACCTACATTTGGAGGGCAACGATCTAGGGGGAGCTAGAAGTATCCTAGAGGATGAGGAAGAAGGAATAAATGAACCCACAACCTTTAGGCCTTTGAAACATCACCACGATCACCCTATTGACCAAATAGTGGGTGATGTAACTCAAGGAGTAAGGACTAGGTCATATTTTAGGGATCAAACTAGTCAAATAGCTCTAATCTCTCAATTAGAACCTAAGTCTATTGATGAAGCATTGGGAGATGTGGATTGGGACTTAGCCATGCAAGAAGAGCTAAATCAATTTGAAAGGAGTGAAGTTTGGGAGTTGGTTCTAAGCCCAATGATTGCACCATTGTAACCACAAGATGGGTCTTTAGGAACAAGCTAGATGACCAAGGTAAAATCACTAGGAACAAAGCTAAATTGGTAGCTAGGGGTTTAACCAAGTTGAGAGATTAGACTATGATGAACTTATTCCCCCGTAGCTAGATTGGAATCTATTAGAATTCTACTAGCCTACGCCGCTCACATGGGTTTCACACTTCACCAAATGGATGTGAAGTCGGCATTCCTTAATGAGATCATTAAAGAAGAGGTTTATGTAGAACAACCCCTGGGGTTTGAGGACCCTAATTATCCAAGACACGTTTATAAATTAAGAAAAGCCTTATATGGATTGAAACAAGCTCCCTGGGCTTGGTATGAAAGGCTTTTCTCATTTCTAGTGTCTAAGGGGTTTAGGAGAGGAACAATTGACCCTACTTTATTCCTAAAATCTAAAGACAAGGACATATTTGTTGCCCAACTTTATGTAGACAATATCATTTTTGGGTTAACAAATAATGACTTCCTACAAGAATTCATCAAGTGTATGGAAGATGAATTTGAGATGAGTCTTATAGGAGAACTAACCTTCTTTTTAGGCTCTCAAGTTAAGCAAACTAATGAAGGTACACATGTCTTTCAAACCAAATATGCTAAGGAGATGTTAAAGAAATTTGGTTTAGAAAATGCTAAGGTAGCATCTACACCCATAGGAACCAATGTGAAAATAGATAGTGACCTTGAAGGGAAAATGGTAGACTCTAAACAATATAGGAGCATGATTGGTAGCTTACTTTACCTAACCGCTAGTAGACCCGATATACTCTTTGTGGTAGGTATGTGTGCAAGGTACCAATCTTGTGCAAAAGAGTCTCATTTGGTTGTAGTTAAGAGGATCTTAAGGTATGTCAAAGGTACCCTCAATGTCGGACTTTGGTATCCTAGAACCCCTAGTGTTGATTTAATTGGATACACCGACTCGGACTATGCGGGTTGTAAGCTAGATAGGAAGAGCACTAGTGGAGGGTGTCAATTCCTTGGGTCTTTGTTAGTTAGTTGGAGTAGTAGGAAATAATCATGCGTTGTCCTATCAACAACGGAGGCAGAATATGTGGCAATGGGTGGGTGTGTTTCCCAACTCCTTTGGATCATGCACACCTTAGAGGATTATGAGTTACATTACACCAAGGTCAAAGTTTTGTGTGATAATGTAAGTATGATCAACTTGACCAAAAATCCGATTCACCACTCTAGGACAAAACACATTGAAGTGAAACATCACTTCATAAGAGACCATGTGGCAAGGGGAGACATAGAATTACAATATGTTGAGTCAAAGTCAAACCTAACCGACATCTTTACCAAGCCTCTTCTCGAATTGGAGTTTACATCCTTAAGAAGAGGCTTTGGAAAGTGTTTTGTGGAAGTATAAGATGAACTTGGAGATATTAGCTTTGAAAAAGGGTGTTTGATCCATTAGGGTGATACATTTGTCTCACTTGTGCTTGTGGCACATTGTTGAACCATTAAAAGTATCAAAAAATGAAAATTAGACCAACTATGGGGAAGACAAGTATTTAATCAATGGATACTTTGCCCAAAGATCATAGTTGGACATTTTAAACCTTTGAAAACCATTTTATGCTTTATATAATTTGTCATGCTTTTGAAAGTTTTATAATTGCAAAATTGGATTGTAAGTTTGGTACAAAATGTAGTGGTTTTCAAAGATTTTGGATTTTTATCAAAAGTCATGCATGTTTGAAATTTTATATGGACTAATATTTTTCCTTGATAGAGTATATCATTTCAAACATGTATGCAAAATTTTATAATTTTTGGAATTTTCTAGAAGATTCTGAAGCTGAAAATTCAGACTGATAGCGTATCAGTTATGGGCAGTCGACTGGCACGCTTGGTTTCAGATTCTGAAACTTTCTTTCAGAAATCCAAATTTCTTTCATTTGATGTCATAGGGTTGGGTTGCTTGAGCAATCATTTTGATGGTGTCAAAGGGGGAGAATGGGTGGTTTAAGTTAGAATTTTAACTTGGAATGGATGGTTTAAGGTTTTCTTTCTCACTTAGACCTTGAATGATTAAAAATGGGGAGAAGACATGAATTAAGGGGGAGGTTACCTCTTAGGTTTTAATATGTCTTACATTTTTAATAATGTTTAGTATTAAGTGGAAACTTAACTTGGATTATGATTAAAATTGAAAATTGGGAGAAGACATGGATTAAGGGAAAGGTTACCTCTTAGGGTTACTATGTCTTATGCTTTTTCAATTGCTATCTATTGCTATTGCTATTGTGGCTGTTATTTATCTCTAAACTTAAACATATTGCCACACATCAAAAATGGGGAGATTGTTGAGGCAATCGACCCTTAAATGATTGAAAATCATGGTTTTGATGTGTGTGTGTGAATATGTTTAAGGTTAGAGTGTTATGTTGTATTTGATGTGTGTGATTGAGTTTGCAGACTTGGAGAATCACACATGGTGGACATATCCGAGGGACGAGAGCCGAGGGAGGAGAGCTCCAAGGGCAAGTCGAGAAGTAGACTTCAAGGGCACACATGAAGGGTGGCATGGAGGTAAGCCAAGGGAAGGCTTGCATGCGCATCTATAGGACGATAGCCAGAGGAAGAGTACTTCAAGAGGCAAGCCAAGGGAGCATACCTGAAGACATACGTGAAGGAGAAGGTCCGGAGTGGCTGGAACTAAGCTTGGGACTGAGCTGAGTGGTAGGGCAGTCGACTACCCCAGGGGCAGTCGACTACCTCAGGGGCAGTCGGACTGCCAAAACTCACAGAGAGTTTTCGTCCTCGGACCAGTCGACTGCCCTTGGGGCAGTTGACTGATATACTCCGAAAACTAGCCGTTGGCTAGCAATTAATGCTAGACCAGTCGACTGTCCTTGGGGCAGTCGACTGGTGCGGGGCTGGACAGACTGCGAGTTTGTCCTATTCGCCTATAAAAGGAGCACCTTTTTGCACGTGAGCGGTACGATTCCGTACAGTGTCGAAGTGATGCTCATCTGAAGAGTGTTTTCTACTTCCTCTCACATTCTACTTCATTCTGTAAAGAGGAAGATCACCACTGTAAAGGTTTCTCCACCTGATGGAGGTTTTCATAGTGAAAGTGGTGCTCGCGGCGTGGATCCTTGGATTAGCCACCCATCTGGGTGGATACCAAGTAAACGGTTGTTTGTTAGCATTGTTAATCTTTTCATTTACATATTATTTCCGCTGCGCTAACAACTTTGCAGAGATCAAATCGAAAAAGTGTTATTCACCCCCCCCCTTAGCACGCTTAGACGATCCATCAAAGTGGAGATGAGGGAGTAGGATTTAGTCGTGGGATGTAGTGAAGCTGCAGGAAAAAAAAGAGAAACACAACAAGCAGCTGAAAAAAAAACAACAGAAAACAGAAAAAAAGAAGAAGAAAAGAAAAGAGAAGTAAAGAAAAGACAAATGAAAACATGAAAGTTTAAAAGATGGATAGATTTCTGAGTTTGAAATTGAGAATAAGAAGCTAGATGGGTTAAGATTTGGTGATGATTGGAAGAAAGGAAAAATTCAGGCAAAGTCAGTTTTGGAATTCTGGAATTTGGCTACTGATCAGCCCCTGATTGGTCACCAGTCCGATCAAGGAGAATCAGTCCGATCACCAGACCAATCAAGCAATGTATGATCGGTCTCTGGACCGATCAATTAAGCTGGCACAGTACAGAACACTACTTTCAGTATTGAATCTTCTCCAAATCAGCTCATATTCACTTCCCTGGCTCAGGATTCATAAGAAGCTACCACAAAAGGGCAAAGAGCATCTAGAAATAATTTTGAGTATCCAAGTTTCTATTTTTCCTTACTTCTCCATATTTCTTCTTCATGCTAAATTTCTTTACCATAGTTCTTTCATTATCATGTCATATTCATCTATTTTCTTTGTCATGAGTTTTTGGTATCAGAATTTATGGAACTCCTCTTTCGTTCTATTCATTTCATACTTCTTTTATGTGTTCTAATAAACCTTTGTCGATGTGGATCCAAGGAAAGAATGATGGTGGAGAGTAGATAATAAGCAAGCTTATGGTAGTTCAAGAAACATGTTGTGTTTGAGTGAGCTCCATTTCCATTGAAATGTAGAAATTAGGAAGAGAGCCACTACAAATCCCTTTGGAAGGTTTTGTGTGTTGATTTCATCTCAATGAGTCATGTAAGAGGAAGTATGCCAAGTTGTTGATTTAAGGACAAGATACTAGTCTATTGAGCTTAGATTTTTGAGAATTGACAACCCTAGGTAATTTCTTTTCAATTGTTTCTTACAATGATCGAGAATAATCTAGGGGGGATACATCTTAGTTTCCTAGTAGCTTGTGCGAGACGCCCAAGAATAAGTGTAGGGGAGTTGATAACTTTCATTTTGTTGATTAAACTACGCCCTCAAATCCATGTTTTGATCTAATATTACATGCTTAAGTTTGCATTTATATAAGGTTTCATGAATTACCTCCATTTTGCTTAAGATTCAATTCTTTCTATATTTAATATGTTTTGGCACTTAAATTTAATATCATTTTGTAGGTTTCAAATGATCATGGACCTGGATCATATTGGGTCAACCATGGGTCAGAATTGGATCCGAATCAAATGGATCAAGCATCGGGTTAATATGGGTCGTCCATTCAAGAGAACGGTTAGATCTAAGCCATCCTCCAACTTCTGGTCGATCCAAGCTCAAGATAGACTTAATCAAGTTTATGGATCAAGATCTGAAAGTTTGGGCCAGATCAGAGTTAATTCAGCCGTTGGATCGAGCACTAGAAGATCTAGACCGTCCAAGCTAAAGAAGAGAAGATCTAAGCCATCCGCTTCAGATCTGAATGATCCGAGCTAAGGAGCAGTAGATCAGAGCCCTTGATCAAGATCTGGGAAGTTTGGGTTCGATCTGACTTGATCCGACCGTTGGATGAGATCGGAGTAATCACAACCGTCCAAATTCAAAGTCAATTGATTAAAACAGAAATTCCCTCCGCACTTCGTGGTCGTCGCGAGATCACTTTCCAATTCTAGTTTCTTCTCCGTTCGTCTTCTCCGATCACAGGTGGCCACTCCAGTTTCAGCTTCTCTCTAGATTTTTGAGCATCAAATTCGAGTCTCCGGGAGGTTGGTTTTCGGATCTGTAGTTGTCAGCTCCGGTGAGGGTCTTGCCGGGCTCTGCTTCGCCCAAATCGATTTCCGCGCGATCGCTGGCTTCATCGATCGGGATCCATCTGAGTGGTCTGAGGGGTTCTCTGACTTGTGATGAAGGATTCAGAGTTAGAAGTGCAACCAGCTGATCGAGTGGAAGAGCCAACTCGACACAACCGATTGAAGGAGCTTGAATTTGAAGATTCGCGATCTAAGGTGTTCTTGGATCGATTCTTGTGTGACGGCAGGAAGTAAAACTTGGTGACGAATCTGATCTGGAGTCAGTAGTTAATAGATTTCATTTCTGAATTGTTTTTGTTGTCTCTGAATTCTGTTCTTAGCTCTGTATCAGTGTGATTTCAGTTACTGATCGGGCTGTAGTCCGATCCAGACCCCACCTGATCGGTCACTCAGACCGATCAGGCTTACATCTGATCGGTCAGCCGACCGATCAGGAGATTTTCCTGCGTAAACAAACTCTGTGTTAGTTTTCAGCTTGCTTAATTTCCATTTCCGACTTTGGATACAATGTTAGTGAATGTCTGCAATTGATATCAGTTTTATATTCTAATTTTGCAACTTCAAATTGTTATGTTAAATTTTCCTAGTGGTTAAGCTTCATTTTTAGAACACCTAGTTTAATACTACTTAGTTGAGTCGATTCCATTTCAAACTTACTTCCATTCTTATTTGCAAAATAAATCTCCATTTTATCTCGAAAACTCAAATCATTTGACGACAAATAACTTTCAAGCTTAATTCGAACACTCGCAACTAGTCTTGGAAAAATACGACCTGAGGCCCCTATTCTACATTTCTACTTTGCTAGCAAGGGTTTTTAGCTACAAATATCTAAATTTGAGACTCACATTCATGACATCTATTTTGGGTAGCATCACTTATCCCGCTCATCCGAGATGCGCCGGATCTCTCGCACGTTCAAGTGTCCGTGCCTCTATTCGTATCCACACAGACACGATCTCTCAACTCCGGAAAGAACTACCTTAGTTGTGCTAGCAACTTGAGGTAGTTCGCAAACACCAAAAACCCTACAATAGAGTTTCGGCCAAAGGGGAGAAGAGGAAGAAGAGAGGAAGGGAAGAAGGGAAAGACAATCACTTGTCATTCAAAATGACTAGACTAGCTTTTATATTCATCCCATAAATATGAAGAGTCTTTTGTTTCTTTGACTTCCATTCATTAAAGCCAATTAAAGAACACATCTTTTCATGTGACTATTCACCTTTTCTTCATCCAATAAAGAGAGACTTTTCTCTTTCCTTCATTAAACACTTTAATAAATTTCCCCATGCAATTCCGACTGGGCCTCTCGGGCTTCCGACCAAGTCTCCCGACCAAGTCTGCCGAGCGCCGAGCTCCCGACCCAGTCCGTCGAATCCCGACCCAGTCTGCCGAGCGCCGAGCTCCCGACCCAGTCTGCCGAGCGTCGAACTCCCGACCCAGTCTGCCGAGCGCTCGACCCAGTTTACCGAGCGCCGACTCGGGCTCTCGACCTAGTCTCCTGAGCGTTGACTCGGGCTCCCGACCTAGTCTCCCGAGTTCCCAACTCGAGCTCCCGACCAAGTCCCTGAGCTCCTGACCCAGTCTGCCGACCCGAGTCTCCCGAGCTCCTGTCCCGAGCTGCCGAGCACTCGAACTAGTCTCCCGATCAGATCTCCCGAGTTCCCAACTCGGGCTCCCGATCAGACTTCCCGAAGCATCATGTCCTTAGTGTGTGACCCAATAGGTTCTCGTGACGTTGGCAATGCGCCTAAACACCTTAGACACATAAGCAATGAGCGGCATCTAGCAATGCATCATTGCTACCCAAGTAATAAGAAAAGTAGAGATCCGACTAAACCTCCGTGACTATAATAATGTATGACCTTGTCCTTCTATCCTCGATATCTAGATTGACCAATGAGGCATAGACCGTGTCATCCTCGATCAATCTTTGTGTTTCTTGATCCTCGAGTAGACTCACTCAAACAAATGAGCTCAATATCTCATATTGACACATTTGAGCATGGTCATGCGTTTCAGTAGTCCTACTCGATCAAGGGACCCACATATCACTCCCGTCATATGGGAAGGATAGATCTCATCTACATCCCTTCGCATAATTCATTACATACCCAGTGATCGCCTTTATAGTTGACGGTCCCGAAATACTAGGTTAAGTGGGACCATCAGAATTTTGAATATTTATAAAATGCTGGAAACCCTTTTTGCAATCAAAATATGAAAACGTAGTAAAGGGGCCACAGGTTGTATTTTTCCTCGGGACTAGTTGATGTTGTGTGATTCGCGCTTGTGTTTATGTGTCGTTTGTGAATTTTGGGTTTCGAATAAAGTATGGTTTGGGTTTCAAATAAAGTATGGTTTGGGTTTCAATTTAGAATGAAAACACAATGAGAATAAAGAAGAAACTTAATTGAATGAGCTAAACAAGGATTTGGCACTAAAGAACTCAATCATTAGGAGGCTTAAGCGATTCATACAATTAAGCAAAATTTTGGAAGCAAAACTAACTCAAAGTCAATGCCGAAATCTTCACTGATTACAACTGCAGAAATAAACTAACTATTCAGAACCCGAATGCAGTACAACAGAGATGGAATTAAAGCTTGCAGAATTCGTAAATGGCAATGCAGACATAAACTAATCACTTCAAATAGGAAGGTGAGGCTATAAACGAAGTGCTGAACAAGAATTGGTGAAGAAATTAAGCAGTCGATCACTGATGAATCCAAAACAAGCTAATTCAGAATTGACAGAGCAGGAATCAGATTTCTAATGCAGAAATGCAATTGCAAACTAAAGTGCATATCAAACAGGCCAATTCAGATTCACAGGCCCACATCTAATGTCTAAGAAAAACTGTCAACGAGTTAGAATTCACTTATACGCAATTCAGAAACTCAAAGGCACAATTGGCACGCAAGTGGAAAACTGATACGCAGCTTGTTCAGGAAATGCAGAAATAAAGTTCAGGCTTTCAAGAATTGATTTCTGCAACACATTGGATGAAAAGTCCAGCAAGCAACTGAAGTCAAAAGCTGTAAAATCCGAATACAAAGCTTCACTGATATAACTTCATAGATAAAAGCTGATGGTATGCAGAAATGGTCTGAATTAGATGCAGAAAAGGTCTGAAATTCAGCAACAACATCAAATTGCAGAAATGGAATTGGATCCGCATCAATCTGATGCGCAATCTCTGATATTAAGTGCTATTCAAATGAACAAGTTACAATGTAAATTTAGGAGATAACTGGCTAGCTTGATACACAATCTGGGATATCAACAAAAATCTGATACGCAGGTTTGTAGAAGTGCAAAAATGCAGGAAAAGAAAACAGAGCATAAGCTGATACACAACAATTAAACACGAATTAAACTAGAATTTAAAAGCAATTGGGCACTAACAAACAATAAATCTAATTAACTTGCATAATCTAAACTGATTAAAGAAGTAACAATTCAGAAACCAAACTTAACCAATCTGAAATTCGGAATCAATAAATGGCACGCAGAAAAAGGGAATTACAGCTGAAAGAAAACTGAAAATTCCTAATTTAAACTAATCCTCAACCCTTCCCGAGCTCAAGATTTCTTTGTTCGTCACGCAAAGGTTGGCCTCGAACCCCTAAGCTCAGCAATTCGCTGGAAAACAGCTCCGCTTGGTGAACTCTGCTCAAACTGCACAGTTGGGGAAATCCAATCCGAACCCTTTCGATCTCAAAGGATGGAATGGCGATGAAGATTTGGCGATCCTCTGAGCTCACCTGAGAACCCCTACAAGCAGCTCAGATGGTCGAAAATGGCTTGTGGAAGCGATCCAAGTGATCGGACCACAGAGCTGCAGAAACCCTCAAACAGCTCTGTCCGGCGCGAATTCGAGCTGAAATCTCCTACAAAACTATCCTCCAGCGATCCAAATCTTGATCCAGATGAAGAATTAAGGGGTCGCGCCCCTTAGATGAAGAAGAACTCTGCTGAAGAATCGAAGAACACAACGAAGAAAATGAAGAAACGACGGAGACGCGACACTGTGCGCTGTGGGAAGAAGTTGATTAAATACATAGGAATGGACGACCCTGATTGATTTGGATGAATCCAACGGCTGATCTTGCTCTGATCTGACCCAAACTTTGTTGATGATGATCAGGGGTCAGGATCTGCCTTGTGGTAGCTCGGATCCTCCAGATTTGCAACGGATGGTCCAGATCAACTTAATCTTTGAATGGACGATCTAGAGCCCTCCTAGCTTGATCCAACGGTTGATTGAGCTCTGATTGGGATGAAACCTTCAGATCTTGATCAGAGTGCTTGATCAACCCTAACCATAGCTCGGATTTGCTTCAGATGGTCCCGGATGGCTCAGATCTAGCCGCTTTTGAATCGGACGACCCGGATTAATCCTAAGCTTGATAACTCGATCCGGGTCACATCCGACTCAAGTTTGACCCAGTATGCCCTAGGTCCAGGATCCTTTCATGCCTACAAAAATAGATCAAAAAATTAGTGGCCAAATAATCCAAATATGTGCAAATTTACAATTAAGTCCAAAATAAGAGGAAATCCTAAAACCTAAGGTAAATTCATAATTAAGCAAGCAAAACATGGGACAAACATGGATTTTAGCAATTAAAATAATCAATAAAATTGTACTTATCAACTCCCCCACACTTAAGCTTGAGCGTCTCGCGAAACTACTTAAATAAGTATCCCCTAGATTTCTTAAGCATAATTAGAAGCAAATGAAAGGAAATTACCTAGGGTTGTCAATTCTCATAAATCTAAGCTCTATGGATTAGTATCTTGTCCTTAAATCAACAACTTAGCCTTTTCATCCATCATGAGTCATTAAGATGAATTTAACTCATAGTCTTTCAAGGAAAATTTTGGTGGCTCTCTCCTTAAGTTCTAACTTGATGATGGAAGTGGAGCTCACTCAAACACACATGCTTCTTGCACTACCATAGGCTTGCTTATTATCTACTCTCCACCATTAATCATGATTAGGATTCACATCTACAAAAACAAGTGAAAACATGGAAAATCGTAAGAAATGGAGTAAAAGCCAAGAAAATGGAAAAATGGGTAAAGTGGAAGACTTGAGTGCTCAAAGATGTTTCCAATGTACTTTGCTTCTCTATACAGTCCCCTAATGATCTCAAAAGTGTTGTGAAGTCAAACTTGAATAATTGCCTTTGATTTGGATGAAAAACCCTTCCTTGACCTCATTGTGCCAAGTTGTGCTATTGTGTGCCAACCTTGCTTTCTCCATTCTTCTTTCCTGATTTTTCCTTTTTTTCTTTCTCTCTAGTAAGGTCAAATATGTAATGGAACAAGGCTTTAATTCGGATGAGAAAAAACTTCACTTGATTTCATGGTGCCAACTCAATTGTGTCCACTTGTTTCCTAGTTTTTCTCTCTTTTTTTTTCTTTCAAACTGTTGCTCTTTTCTTTTTCTTCTGCTCTTAATTCTTCTACTGGAGCATTGCATATCAGATTTAAATCAGAAAACGTGAGAGATCAAGTAACAATTAGAAAATTAGATGCTCCACATACAATCCTCACTAAACTCCTCTTGTCATTCACTCTTGATACAAATCCTTCATGAGTTGGCACACCTCTTTATCATCAAAATTTTTTTTTCTGTTTCAGATTTCAGCTCACGGCATCACCTTCAGAATCAAGAACCTGATTTCTCCCCAGCAGCTACACAATTGATCCTAGCTTCAAGTAGTAGTGGAGAATGCAATTGCTTCACTTGAGACCATGGCACTACAAAAATTTTTTCTGTTTTGATCTATCAATCCTAGCAGCCACTTCCTTCCAATTCTGATCAGTAAAGGATGCACTCATCACTCTTTGATACATTCATATCTTTGATGCCTTGATTTACATCCTCGGAAAATCAAATTCAGCTTCATCTTGAAACCAAACTTGTGCAAAAACTGCTTTCATGGAACATACCTTCTGAATTTTCTTTTCCAGCTGCAATTTCCACTCTGGTTCCTCCAACTCAGCTTCACTAACTGTCCTTTACTAGATTTAGAATCTTGCAGATTAATTTGTATCCTTTCAACAGCTCCAAGTCAAAGTATCCCAGATTCCAAGTTGGATTCAGCTTCAATCATTTGGGCAGCTTGATACCTTGTTGTTTTCTTCAATTGCTAGCAAACTTTGCCTAATTCGGTTCTACACAACTGCATTCCAGCTTCTCTCAAAGTGTTTCTGAAATTACAGCCAATATATAGCTGCAATTCTGCTATTGCATTCCATTTTAAAACCTTGGCACAACTTTTCTCATTACTTCAAATTTTCCTGCTTTTTCTCTTCAATTCAGAATTCACTCAGATTTCATTCAAACTTCTGATCAGTGAATTGGATTTCCAGCTCAGATTGTGTTCAGCTCCATCTCAGAATTCTTTCTTAAATTTGTTAACTGCCCGCAGCAGCTCTCCTTGCAGTCAGCTCAGAATTTCCTGCTTCTCAGCTCTTCTCAGCTCATTTCAGACTATTTTCAGCTGCTTCAAATTCAAGTCTCGGCAGATTACAGCTCTCCCTTGCTTCAATTCAGATTTTTCAGCTTCTTTTCAACTTTGTTCAGCTTTGCTCAGTCTTCAACCGAATTCACTTGGCATGGAATTTCTGCACTTGTTCTCACCTGTCCAACTGCCATTCAATACCTAGTAAGCTGGCCAAAACATGCTCCAAGTAGTAGATTTTTTTTTCCTTTTGTAATGGCACAGAATTTTTCTCTTTGTTGCTGTGTCATTTTTTCAGATTTTTTTTTTCATTTCTTACCACTTGAATCTTCAAAGTATGATAAGGAAGCTCGATCTCCAATTGCTTCCATCTCTCCATTGCCAGAAAAAAATTTTCTTTTGGATCCGAATGCCTCCTTGATACAAAACTTTTCCAAAACACTAATCACTCCCCCACACTTAAATTTTTGTCCGTCTCGGGCAAAATAGCATTAAGAAACATTTCAAGCAAACAAATCCATAGAAAATGGGGTTAAGATTAGGAATAAGGAAAGACAAATAGAATAGACATGATTAGTGTCAAAAATTGGTATAGAAAGGGAAACAAACTGAAATATGGCATAGATGTGATCCAATCATTGAAATATGGTTTTGAAAGAACCTAAGCAAGTTCTAGAGTGCAATAACATATGTGTGTCACAAATATAAGGCTAATTCTCACTAGGCAAAAATAATTCATCTCAAGTCCTCAATTAAGAATCTAAAACAAAGTAGTACTCAAGCATCCAAGATTTCATCCATTAGCTCAAACCCTAAGTTTTAACAACCAAATTTAAATTATTTTCAAAAAACTCTAACTTGCTATGGAGTTAACCTAGAGGGATACATTTATTCCTAATCATGCAAGAAAAAGTACGAAAAGAAATAACAAGGTATTTACAATGACTCCTATGCATTCTACTCTACTCATGCATTTATTATCAAGGACTCAATTTAAAAGAAAATTCTAGAAGTCATAAAAGTGAAGGAAAATGCAATAAAAGAAAATACAATAAAGAACAATCTCCCCTTTATTTCAGGTAGAGGGAGTCTATCCAGAAGTAACCTCCATCGTGGTAGTGGAGGAATATAGGTGGCTGAGAGAATTAGGACTCCCCCACACTTGAACTTTGCAGAAATATACTCCGGTGGCCGAAGGCGATTTAGGTTCAAGATCCATTGAAGGAATGGAGTGCTTCGAATTAAAGTAAAATCATCTCCTCCTTCTTTATGCCTTTTAGAAGTCCTTCCAGGAGGTTGAAGTATGTTCAGATGGAGCACCCATTCCTGAAGTCTTCTAGACCCTGCAAAACAATGTAATACCTCTCTCAAGCATGCAGGGTACGAAGGAAATAAAATAATATCAGTCTCTGCATGAAATGAATCCAAAACTGCATCACATCCAATTAAATCAATTTGTGGTGCCTCAATAAATTTTTCACAATTATTTTCTATGAAATTTGCATCCAAAAACTCATCACAAACAAAGAAATCAATTTTTGGCACTTCAATAGAAATTTCACGATTATCTTCCATCAAGGATGTATCAAGCAATGTATCACAGCCAATAAAATCAATCTTAGATACCTCCATAAGTTTTTCACATTCAATCTCAGCATAAGATATAACAAGAGATTCATCACAATAAATAACATCAATTTCAGGCACTTTTAAAAATTTTTCACTATCCATATCCACAAAAGATGTATCATGTAATTCATCATAACAAACAACATCAATTATAGGTGCCTCTAAAATTATTTCGCAATCCATATCTACAAGAGATGTATCAAGTAATGCATTACGACCAAGGAAATCAATTTTTGGTACCGCTATTGGATTTGCACAAGCAATTTCTACACAAGGTATATCAATAAATTCATCAAAACCAATAAAGTCAGCACTAGGTACCTTGCTAAATTTTTCTGAACAAAGAGGAGAAATACTTACCTAAGCGTGCTGAAGAATACCTGGAGGTTCTACAAGAGTAGATGTGTCCATGGCCTCCTCCTGATCAAGTACATGCTCCTCATCAGCCTCAAGCTCTGGTGGACACTCAACTAAAGCAGGTGATCCTTGGGTTCTTGCTTCCACCATGCAAGTCCCTACACTTTCTGGTTCATCCTCTGAATCTTGTGGTGGTCCCTGGGGCTTAGTGCAATCCCCTACACCTATGGAATCATCTCCTATGCATGCTTCTCCTGTAATATCTGCAACAACAATATCAAAAAAATTAGGACCCTCAATAACATTATCATCACAAAATAAAAAATGAGAAGGGTCCTGTAGTGTTTCAGAGTCTTCTTCTTGAGCTGAAAAATTTGGAAGTGAATTTTGAATAGGAATCTCCGGAGGGATGCATGATGTAGGTGCCTTATATTTGATGATTTCTTCTTCTTCTTCCACTAAATTTGCAAGATCACTTGAAGAAGGACTTGGCCATGCACTAGGGTCACCTTGAACTGATATAAAACCAACTCCGGGGCTCTCAGAATTAAGAGTATCTTGAGAATATAACTGTTCTGATCTTTGGGCTTTTATCTGATTCAAATCACTAGCCACTTGTTCCATTTGCCTTCCGAGGTTTTGAAGCTCTTGTTGAAACATTTGTTGAAATTGAGACTGTGGGGGTTGATAAAATGGTTGAACAGGCTGATTAAACTGCTGAAAAGTTGTTTCACCACTTGGTGGAGATGGCTGAAAATTATGATTCTGGAATTCTTGGATCTGAGGTTGAAATTATGGTGGTGAAAACTCAAATTGAGTGGGCTGAAAATTCTGGTTTTGTTGCTGGAAATTCTGATTAATTGGTTGTGAGGGCTGGAAAAATGGTTGGTTTTAAGATGGAAATGTTTGAAACGATTGACAACCTTGCTGCCCTTGTTGATATGGCTGGAATTGAGGTTGAAATTGATTATTTTCATGCTGAAAACTTGCAAAAGGCTGCTAGAAATTTTGGTTAAGATGCTGAAATTCTTGCTGAAATTGTTGGAATTGCGGTTGGAATTGTTGTGGTGGCTGGAATTGTTGTAAATGTGGCTGAAAAAACTGGTTTGGTTGAACTTGATGGAAGGGTGGTTGCTGAAAATTCTGATTATCTAAACACCCTTGCTGAAACTGAAAGTTTGGTTGCTGAAAATTCAAATGGGATTGCTGGAAATCTTGATTTGGCTGCTGGAATTTCTGGAGAGGCTGAAATTGGCGATGAGGTGGCTGAAATGTAGGCTGAATCGGCCGCTGGTAAGTAGATGAATGAGCTTTATGTCTTTGTTGGTATTCCAACACCTTAAACACATTTTTTAACCCCACCAGTGCATCTTTGAGCTCTATATAGTCCTCTGGTGAAAACATTTGGATTTTACAGCCCTATCACACAACAAACAAGAAAAATGGCAGCAACCGTATACAAAAGATAAAACAACAGAAAATAGAATCAAATGATATGCCCATAAGTACACAAGCAAAAATCAAACAAATCAACTAGTTGCTTCCTCGGCAACGGCGCCAAAAATTTGACGGTCCCGAAATACTAGGTTAAAGTTGTCACGAATTGTGGGACCATCAGAATTTAGAATATTTATAAAATGCTGGAAACCCTTTTTGCAATCAAAATATGAAAACGTAGTAAAGGGGCCACAGGTCGTATTTTTCCTCGGGACTAGTTGATGTTGTGTGATTCGCGCTTGTGTTTATATGTCGTTTGTGAATTTTGGGTTTCGAATAAAGTATGGTTTGGGTTTCAAATAAAGTATGGTTTGAGTTTCAATTTAGAATGAAAACACAATGAGAATAAAGAAGAAACTTAATTGAATGAGCTAAACAAGGATTTGGCACTAAAGAACTCAATCATTAGGAGGCTTAAGCGATTCATACAATTAAGCAAAATTTTGGTAGCAAAACTAACTCAAAGTCAATGCCGAAATCTTCACTGATTACAACTGCAGAAATAAACTAACTATTCAGAACCCGAATGCAACACAGCAGAGATGGAATTAAAGCTTGCAGAATTCGTAAATGGCAATGCAGACATAAACTAATCACTTCAAATAGGAAGGTGAGGCTATAAATGAAGTGCTGAACAAGAATTGGTGAAGAAATTAAGCAGCCGATCACTGATGAATCCAAAACAAGCTAATTCAGAATTGACAGAGCAGGAATCAGATTTCTAATGCAGAAATGCAATTGCAAACTAAAGTGCATATCAAACAGGCCAATTCAGATTCACAGGCCCACATCTAATGTCTAAGAAAAACTGTCAACGAGTTAGAATTCACTTATACGCAATTCAGAAACTCAAAGGCACAATTGGTACGCAAGTGGAAAACTGATACGCAGCTTGTTCAGGAAATGCAGAAATAAAGTTCAGGCTTTCAAGAATTGATTTCTGCAACACATTGGATGAAAAGTCCAGCAAGCAACTGAAGTCAAAAGCTGTAAAATCCGAATACAAAGCTTCACTGATATAACTTCATAGATAAAAGCTGATGGTATGCAGAAATGGTCTGAATTAGATGCAGAAAAGGTCTGAAATTCAGCAACAACATCAAATTGCAGAAATGGAATTGGATTCGCATCAATCTGATGCGCAATCTCTGATATTAAGTGATATTCAAATGAACAAGTTACAATGTAAATTTAGGAGATAACTGGCTAGCTTGATACACAATCTGGGACATCAACAAAAATCTGATACACAGGTTTGTAGAAGTGCAGAAATGCAGGAAAAGAAAACAGAGTATAAGCTGATACACAACAATTAAACACGAATTAAACTAGAATTTAAAAGCAATTGGGCACTAACAAACAATAAATCTAATTAACTTGCATAATCTAAACTGATTAAAGAAGTAACAATTCAGAAACCAAACTTAACCAATCTGAAATTCGGAATCAATAAATGGCACGCAGAAAAAGGGAATTACAGCTGAAAGAAAACTGAAAATTCCTAATTTAAACTAATCCTCAACCCTTCCCGAGCTCAAGATTTCTTTGTTCGTCACGCAAAGGTTGGCCTCGAACCCCTAAGCTCAGCAATTCGCTGGAAAACAGCTCCGCTTGGTGAACTCTGCTCAAACTGCACAATTAGGGGAAATCCAATCCGAACCCTTTCGATCTCAAAGGATGGAATGGCGATGAAGATTTGACGATCCTCTGAGCTCACCTGAGAACCCCTACAAGCAGCTCAGATGGTCGAAAATGGCTTGTGGAAGCGATCCAAGTGATCGGACCACAAAGCTGCCGAAACCCTCAAACAGCTCTGTCCGGTGCGAATTCGAGCTGAAATCTCCAACAAAACTATCCTCCAGCGATCCAAATCTTAATCCAGATGAAGAATTAAGGGGTCGCGCCCCTTAGATGAAGAAGAACTCTGCTGAAGAAGCGAAGAACACTACGAAGAAAACGAAGAAATGACGGAGACGCGATACTATGCGCTGTGGGAAGAAGTTGATTAAATACATAGGAATGGACGGCCCTGATTGATTTGGATGAATCCAACGGCTGATCTTGCTCTGATCTGACCCAAACTTTGATGATGATGATCAGGGGTCAGGATCTGCCTTGTGGTAGCTCGGATCCTCCAGATTTGCAACGGATGGTCCAGATCAACTTAATCTTTGAATGAAAGATCTAGAGCCCTCCGAGCTTGATCCAATGGTTGATTGAGCTTTGATTGGGATGAAACCTTCAGATCTTGATCAGAGTGCTTGATCAACCCTAACCCTAGCTCGGATTTGCTTCAGATGGTCCCAGATGGCTCAGATCTAGCCGCTTTTGAATCGGACGGCCCGGATTAATCCTAAGCTTGATAACTTGATTCGGGTCACATCCGACTCAAGTTTGACCCAGTATGCCCTAGGTCCAAGATCCTTTCATGCCTACAAAAATAGATCAAAAAATTAGTGGCCAAATAATCCAAATATGTGCAAATTTGCAATTAAGTCCAAAATAAGAGGAAATCCTAAAACCTAGGGTAAATTCACAATTAAGCAAGCAAAACATGGGTCAAACATGGATTTTAGTAATTAAAATAATCAATAAAATGGTACTTATCAATAGTCCACCCTGTTACGTGTGACGTTTGACGATACCAAAGTACATAACTCCTTATGTAGGGAACCACAGTGACTTTTTTTTTCCAAAAAGAAGGATCTTATTCCAAGAAGAAAAAATCTATGTTGGAAGGGGGACCAAACCTAACCTTCCAATATAGAAATACAAGAGTCTCAATATGATTTACAAGATATAGCTCTAAACATTAACTTGTTAAAAACTATACAAAGTGGATCTATCAAAGAATTTTAATATCAAAACTCCAATGTTTAAACCTTTGCTTCCCAATCTTCTAGATTCTCATGTTTTCGTCTCCCTTCAAACATTCCCATCAGGATTTTGGAACCACGAGATTTTCAGTTTCTGTGATTTAGTTACCTCTTCAAACCTTACATCAGAATTCAGTTAAAAATGAAGCGGAATCACTAGAAGGATGCTGAAAGCTCAACTCTGTAAACTTTGCAGATTCTGTCCATATCTTCAGAGTATCTGATTTCTCCATTTTGATTCATATTATACAGGCCTGAATTTTCAAACCAAAATCTGAAACCCATTAAGCCAGAAGAACAGAATTCCATAAAAACCTTTATTAGATAACCAGAAGAAAAACCATCTTTATGATGAAGACCAGCCGTAGAAACAAACTCTGGAACCCATACATCCACTGAGAATATAAGCTTAGGTTCATATAGGTATATCAGCAGATTAGAGTATATTTAATTTGATAACCAAAATCCGCATTAAGCCAGAAGAGCAGAATTCCATAAAAGCCTTTGTCAGAAAACCAGAAGAAAAGCCATCTTTATGATGAAGACCAGCCATAGAAACAAAAACTCTGATCATTTGTCAGAGTACAGCTAAATTATAATAAGCTGATCCACTGTGTCATTTCCAAAAAGAAAGTTTTAAGAATTTCACCAAGACTAAGCAAAGCCTAAGAGCTTGACCAGGTCACCTACAATTCAAACCTTTTGCAAAACGCGTTTCTAGGAATTTGATATGTTACCTCAGTGTCAGATATTCTGATGCATTAATTCAAGACTGGATATCAAAAATCCAACAGCATTAAAGAGCCGTCAAACAAAATTTCCTTCTTGCAGAGCATATATGATCAGCAAAAGCATAATACCTTAAATTTGATAGCCAGGATCTCACAGCATTATGGCTAACCAGAGAATTTGAATTCCTTATAAGTCACCAATAGAAAACCAGAGGGAACCGTTTTTATAAGATGAAACCATCAGTAGAATAAGAAATAAAATTTAATAGACAAGGTAAAAGATTAGTTGTTGTCGTCTTCTTTGCTTCCATCACTATTCGGGAAATCCATTTGCTTTAGAAATTGCACATCTTTTCCACCAAAAGGCAAATTCCAATTCCTACAGAAATCAGCCAGTCTCTTCTGAATGTTCCCATAGGACCATAAGACTTAAGCAGGCGGAAGTCATCCAAATTATTAGGGATTCAGCCAGCCTTTCCAGAACATTTTCTATGCAGGTTCTTCATTGTATTCTCAATAAGATTGCCAGTCATAGCATCATAGGCTCTATGTGAGAGGACCATAGAGTGCATCTTATACAATAAGTTTTTTTGACAGTCTAATATATGGTAAGCCCAATTTATCAGTTTTACATATACCATATAGAGACTTATCCTTTTTCCAATCCTTCAGAGATCTTTCTTCGTTACAACCAAAGCCTTTATTTGCAAGATGATCAGCCGCGGCATTTGCTTCTCTAAAGACATGCGTGCAAACCACTTCATGTTTCCTGATCAGGTATCTTGATCTTAACACAGATTTCCGAAACTCCCATCCTACCTTCGAAGATTTGATAATCTTCAAGGCAGCTATGGAGTCAGTTTCAAGCCAAACTGGCCAAAGATTGTACTCCTCACACATCTCTAAACCATATTGAATTGCCATCAATTCCGCCATTATATTACTGCCAAGTCCTAGAGAACCATATTTAGCTATTACAAGTTGGCCTATATGGTCTCTGATGATGGCTCCATACGATGCTATCCCTGGATTTCCCTTTGAGCAACCATCCGTATTCAATTTATAACTTCCCCTCCTTGGCTTTCTCCAATACACGATTGAAATTATATTTCTGGTTTGAGTTTTGAAATCCATTCCCCAATCCCTTGCAACAGGCATATATCCTTTCCAATGCTTGTAATTTATTGTTCCAGCTGTTTTCCCCATATGGAGGTAATGTATAATATCTTTACAAATTTTTCTTCCTTCCATTTTAATTCCTCGGTGCTTGGCGTCATTCCTAGCGGTCCACAGATGCCATAGAATAAGAAGAGGCAGCGCTTCTTTGATGTGCCCATATTTCGACCAGTTGTGAGCATATTTCCATACCTCCCAAGGATGAAATCTGTTTAAAGAAAAGGCATTAATAAAATAAGACCATACCTCTTTGGCTATTGGACCCGAAAAGAATAAGTGGTCCCAAGATTCTGAAGAGTTGCAACATTGACATCGAGAAGCCAAGTGAATTCCTCTTTGCTGTAGTATGTTATCCACCGGGAACTTTAGTTTCTGGAAACACCATGCAAAGATTGAGATGTTTGAGGTGAGTATACCACTCCAAATAACAGAGTTAAAGGAGTCCATAGGCTGGCTCTGCCTCATACTATTCCATGCTGATTTAAGTGAAAAAGTTCCTTCCATCGAAGGCTTCCATACAATCTGATCAGGTATCTCTTGCTGTATGGGAATGTTTTGTATTTCTGCTACTACATTTTCTGGTATGAAAGCCCTGATGGTATGCAAACTCCAAGCCCCATTATTCATGAGATCAGAAATCACTGTGTCAGTTTTCCTTGGTAGCAAAATAGACTGAAACAGGGGTCCAATATCCAGCCAATTATCAAACCAGAGATTGAGTTTACCTTCTCCCAGTATCCATCCAACATTTGGTTCTGCTAAATTACGGATTTTGCACAGCCTTTTCCAACATGAGGAGGCACTACTTTTAACAGGGACAACTACTGGATGATTCTTCTTGCAATACATTTTCCCAAGATATATTGCCCATGGAGTTGATTGCTCTCTAAATCTATACCATAACTTGATTGTCATTGCTGTGCTAAAATCAACCATACTCCTTACTCCTAGTCCTCCTTCCATTTTCGGATGGCATATCTCCTTCCAAGCTATCCAGTGTATTTTCCTATTTGAGACCGCTGATCCCCAAAAGAAATTTTGCCAATATCATTTCCAGTTTATGAAGTATAGATAAAGGAGGAAGAAGCACTTGTAGTATATATAAAGGCATGGAACATAGAACACTTTGAATCAATGTAAGTCTACCTCCATATGATAATTTTGATAAGTTCCATCCGAGGAGCTTTTTCCTTATTTTGTCCAACAAGGGAAGATAATGTGTAGTCTTTTTCTTGCCACCGAAAATAGGGGTACCCAAATAGGTTATCGGCCATGATCCTTCTGTAAATCCTGTAATCCCAGAGATTAATTTTCTACGTGTATCTGTGATGTTTTTTGATGGATATATCAAACTTTTCCCTGCACTTATGGCTTGACCTGATAGGGCCTCATAAGAACTAAGAAAATTCTTAATCTTTTTAACACAATCAATGGATCCATTCATGAAAATCATGACATCATCTGCGAAAGCTAAATGAGAGACTTCATATCACATCCCGTGGCAAAGTACATTCTGGGGTTTTTAATAAAAACTTCTTCCAGTCCTCTAGAAAAAAATTCTGCAGCTATAATGAATAGGAATGGAGAGATGGGATCGCCCTGTCTGAGCCCCTTTTTGCTTGAAAAAAACCTGAAAGATGGCCATTGATACAAATTGAAAACCAACTATTAGCTACACATCCCCTAATGAGATTGATAAAGATTGTAGAGAAACCAAAGGCTGACATTATTCTGAATAATAAACTCCACTGTACACGGTCAAAGGCTTTTGCCATGTCTAATTTCAAGATCAGATTTCCTCCCCGCACATGGTAATTGAGTTTGTGATTTAATTCCTGAGCTAAGAGGATGTTATCTGATATCAGCCTGCCCTCCACAAAGCCACTCTGTGCTGGTGATATTACCTTATGTAAAGTCTTTCTCAGTCTGTTTGCCAAACATTTAGAAATGATCTTATAAGAGACATTGCAGAGGCTGATAGGTCTGAAATTTTGCCAACTTTGAGCATTTTCCACTTTTGGAATCAATACAATGGTTGTGGCGTTCATCCCTTTTAGTATGGACTCTCCTTTGAAGTAATCAATTACTGCATGACATACATCATCTTTAACAATATCCCAACAGAAAACATAAAAGAAAGCCGAAAATCCATCTGGACCAGCTGCACTGTCTTGTTCCATACCTTCAATAACTTTTTTAATTTCCTCCATAGTAGGCGTCACTAGCAAATCTGCATTCTCCATAGTGTCAATTAACATAGGAATATTAGATAAATCTGCTGCATCACCATCAAAGCTATCGCCTGTTAATAGGTTTTCAAAAAATTTAACTCCCGAGTCTCTAATTTGTTCAGGCTCTTCTAGGCAAATACCTTCATCCCATATCCTTTGAATTCTGTTAGCCATCTTCCTTTTTTGCACCAAAGAATGAAAAAATTTTGTATTCCTATCTCCTTCCTTCATCCATTTGACAGCTGCTTTTTGCCTCCAAAAATCTTCCTCCATTTGCATAGTTTTAAATAAATGAGCTTGACATTTATTTCTGTTAATCTTGTTCTCTTCAGATGGATTCAAGTCAAATTTCTTCTCTGCCTCTGAGAAAAGATCTTCTGCTCTTTGAATATTGTCATGGATATTCCCGAAAATCTCTTTGTTCCACCACTTTAGATGATTTTTAAGCCTTTTCAATTTGAGTTGCAATTTAAGCAATCCAGATCCATAGCTAGGCAAGTTCCAGTTTAATCTTACTGTTTGCAGAAACCCTTGATGCCTTGTCCACATCCTTTGAAATCTAAAGGAAGTCATAGGTTTCTCAAAGCTTGGAAAGGAAATCAAGAGTGGGCAATGATCAGAAGCCGCCCTGCTTAAGTGCTCCACCTTAACTGAATAGCCATGCTCTTGCCATGATGGAGAAAGGATAATTCTATCCAAACGCTTCCACACTTTATTATTTATCCATGTGAAAGCATCCCCTACAAATCTGGCATCTTGGAGTCCCGTAAACATTATGAAGTTATTGAAATATTCTGTTTCTCTAGATCTATTAATACACCCTGCTGAGTGCTCATTCGCATTAGCAATAACATTAAAGTCTCCGCCAATCATCCAAAGCTCCTCGCCATTTGGTTTAATATCTTCCAGTTTCTCCCAGAGTTCATATCTGCATACCCTAGAACACTTTGCATATACTACCGTAAGCCTTATATCAGATGGAAATAGAGCAGATTTCAAAAGAAGATGGAGAAATTGTTCATGATCTATCAATACATTGCAAATTATATTGGAATTATATGCAAACCAGATCTTCCCTGAGCAATTTGAGATAATAGAATCAAAACCAAGTCTTCTTGACATAATATTAACATCCAGAGCTATGAACGGTTCCAAAATACCAAGGAAATTCAAATTGAATCGTTTTTTAAAAAACAAGATTCTTCTAAGAGAGGCTAAATTGCCTATACCTCTAATATTCCAAATCATACCTGCCATCTTATGGAATCATCGAAGAAAAAGCCTGCAATGCCTTGGTTTTGCTTCTAGTGACTCTTTGAAATTCACCTGGATCATTGATCAAAGTAGAAAGTTTGTTTTTATCCAGTGGAAGTGAAGATGATCTGCACAACTGCCCTATTCCTTCCTCATCAATACTAGATTCCACCATAAAGGATTTGTGTTTAACATCACCCTCAGTATCCTCCCCTAATGGAGCTTCAAAGGACTCCTATACTTCTACATTCCGTATCTCTTTCTGTTTAGGTAGTATGAGTTCTTCAATAAATCCTTGCTCAACATTTTGACTTTTTTCCTGATTTCTTTTAAGCACTTCTGCAACCATGGCCTCCTTTGCTATCAAGGTTTCAGTTGATTTATGTACATTTGTACTTTGAATGGCCATCGTAACATCACATCTGTCTTCTTTATCATCTAAGAGACTACTTTCCTCCTTTGTCCATCCATCTTCAATTACATTCAGGTCATCTTAATCATCCACTTCTAAAGCATTTAGCATCCGAAATTGATTATCATTCCTTCCCCTTTCTTTTACTTCATCAACATTGTGGATATTCTGATCAACCTTTTTAGTCCAGACTTGTTTATCAGCAATGTGCATACCAAAACTTCTTGCTTCTTTAGGAGCTACTTTTTTCCAATTATCTGTTGAATACCCATGAGCCATATCTTTTTGTCACTTAGTACGTTCCAGTTCTTGATCTTCAATTCTTAGATCTGCATTTAAGTCCCTCTGATTGGTGTTCATATCTGCTTCTTTTTTCTTTTCCTCCTTCCAATCGGGGTTTGGTTTATTTCCTAACACATAACATTCCTCAATTGAGTGGCCCAAATGCATGCAATGTTGGCAGTAATTAGGGAGTTTTTCAAACACCACTTGCTGATTCCTCTTCTCTGCACCTATCCCAATCCATAATTCTTCAATCCTTGGCTTTAAAAGATCAATTTCTATACACACCCTTGCCATCGAAAGCCTTGATCCATCTGCGGTGGCTTCATCTAGCTTGATTGGTTTGCCTACTATGCGAGTAATAGAGAAGAGACTTTGTTATTAAAAAGATGAATTGGCAANGGGCCAAAACTTCATGGACTGGCTTCGAAACCTAAGGATAGTCCTCAAGGCAAAAAAGCTTGCTTATGTCCTTGAAGAACTACTTCCCAACCGTCCTCCAGAAAATGCAACTCCAGACCAGTTAGTGGCCTATCAGAAACATGTAAACGATTCTGAACTTGCGAGTTGCATTATGCTAGCCGCTATGGTACCTGAGCTGCAAAAGTAGCATGAGCATATGGATGCTTATACTATCATCTTCCATCTTCATGAGTTATTTGACGAGCAGGCGAGATCCGAAAGGTTCGAGGTCTCCAGACTCCTCTTCACCTCTAAGATGCAGGAAGACACTTCTGTCTCACAGTTTGTGTTGAAGATGTTGGGGTACATTGAGCGACTGAGCACACTCGGTTTTGCAATGGATCATGAACTAAGTATTGACTTAATTCTGCATTGTTTACCCAAAAGTTATTCACAATTTATGATGAACTATCGGATGAACAAGCTGAAGACTACCATTCCTGAGTTGCTCAACCTGCTGAAAACTATAGAGCCTTCTGTGAAGCAGGATCAGAAGACGGTGCTGTTAGTTGGTTCCTCGAAGAAAGGTTCTAAGAGGAAGGCCAAAGAACAGAATAAAGGAAAGAAGAAAAAGGCTAAAAAGACTGAAAAGACACCAAAAGGCACTTGCCATCACTGTGGCAAGGAGGGTCATTGGTGAAGAAACTTCAAGGTTTATCTTGAGTGCTTGAAGAAGAAGGCATCCGATGCCCCATCCTCTTCAGGTATCTTCGTTATTGAATGTCACTCTATTTCCTCAACCACCTGGGTACTTGATACTGGGTGTAGCTCACATATATGTAATGACATACAGGGGCTAAGGAATAGAAGAAGACTCGTCAAGGGAGAAGCGAATCTGCGAGTTGGAAATGGAGCAAAGATTATTGCTGTTGCCATCGGAACATATTTGCTAAAGCTCTCTACTGGACGTGTCTTAGAATTGGATAATTGTTATTTTGTTCCTTCATTAATAAAGAACATTGTATCTATTTTATGCTTGAATGAAAAGGGTTATCATTTAACTTTTAGTAACAATTGTCGTTACATGACTTTAAATGGTGTTCTTTATGGAACCAGAACTTTGTGCAATGGTATCTACACGTTAGATTTATCTAGTGACATTTTCAATATTGAAGTCAGCAACAAACGTGCTCGAATAGATAATCGAATAGACTCCTATACGTGGCATTGTCGTCTTGGCCATGTGAGTAAGAAACGCATGACCAAATTACACCGATGTGGAATTCTGGAATCATTTGAACCCGGTTCATTTGATACATGCGAATCATGCTTAAAAGGTAAGATGGCCAAATTACCCTTTTCCGGAAAAGGTAATCCAGTGGGAGAATTGCTTGGTCTAATACATACTGATGTATGTGGACCAATGTCAACTCTTGCACAAGGAGGCTATAGCTACTTCATTACCTTTATCGATGATCACTCACGATTCGGGTATGTGTTCTTGATGAAACACAAATCTGAAGCTTTTGAGAAATTCAAAGAGTTCAGAAATGAAGTAGAGAAACAGCTTGGCAAAAGTATTAAGATACTTCGATCCGATCGGGGTGGTGAATACTTAAGTCAAGAGTTTCAAGATTATCTTAGGGACAATGGGATATTGTCTCAATGGACTCCGCCATATACACCACAGCATAATGGTGTATCTGAGAGGCATAACCGAACCTTGATGGACATGGTTAGATCTATGATGAACCATGAGACTCTTCCAAAATCCTTTTGGGGCTATGCACTTAAGACAGCTGTTTACTTGCTAAACAGAGTCCCGACCAAGGTAGTCTCTACTACTCCATATGAAACGTGGAATAGTAAGAAACCTCACTTAACTCACCTTAAGATATGGGGTTGTCCTGCTTATGTGAAGCGGACTGTATCAGACAAATTGGATGCTAAGTCTGATAAATGTCTATTTATTGGATACCCTAAGGAAACGAAGGGTTACCAATTCTATCATCCCTTGGAACAAAAGGTGTTTGTTTCAAGGCATGCTGTGTTTCTGGAAAAAGAATTTCTTTTACAAGAAAACAGTGGGAGTGGCATTGAACTTGAAGAAGTTCAAGAAACTCCAATAGACATTACAGAGACACCTAGTCTAGACCCACAACCAACAACTCATAATGATGAGCTATCAGTTGAACCTAAAACAACACCACCTCTTCGTAGGTCTGATAGGACACGCAATATTCCAGAGAGATACGGATTTCTCATAAGTGAATCAAACGTCGCGTTACTCATAAGCGATGACGAACCTATCAGTTATGAAGATGTTCTGAAAAGTTCAGAAAGGGACAAGTGGCTTGAAGCCATGAAGTCAGAAATGGATTCCATGTATGAAAATCAAGTATGGGACTTGGTTAACCCACCTGAAGGGATTAAGCCCATAGGGTGCAAGTGGGTTTTCAAGAAGAAAACCGACATGGAAGGTAATGTTGTTACCTTTAAGGCTAGATTAGTGGAAAAAGGATATCGTCAGAAACAAGGAATTGATTATGACGAAACCTATTCGCCAGTAGTTATGCTTAAATCCATTCGGATGCTCCTGGCCATAGCAGCTCAATATGATTATGAGATATGGCAAATGGATGTGAAAACAGCTTTCCTTAATGGAAACCTACTTGAGGATGTATACATGATACAACCTGAAGGTTTCACATCGGTTGATAAAACCAAAATATGCAAGCTTCGACGATCCATATATGGACTGAAGCAAGCATCCAGGAGCTGGAACAGCCGTTTTGATGAGACAATCAAAGAGTTTGATTTCTCACAAAATCCTGACGAACCTTGTGTATACAAGAAGGTTAGTGGGAGTGCAGTCGTATTCCTAGAATTATATGTCGATGACATATTACTTATAGGAAACGATATATCAGTCTTACAGTCAGTTAAAATTTGGTTGTCCAAAACTTTCTCCATGAAAGACCTAGGAGAAGCAACCTATATCCTTGGGATTAGAATCTATAGAGATAGATCAAAACGGTTGCTTGGTCTTTCGCAGTCTACATATATAGACCGAGTGCTAAAAAGGTTTAACATGTCAGAATCCAAGAAAGGTTACCTTCCCATCAGGCATGGGATCAACCTTTCAAAGTCTATGTGTCCGCGCACAGAAGACGAGAGGATTTGCATGAATAAGATTCCTTATGCATCCGCGATAGGATCTATCATGTATGCTATGTTGTGTACTAGGCCCGATGTGTCGTATGCTCTGAGCGTCACAAGCAGATACCAGTCTGATCCAGGAATAGATCATTGGGCGGCTGTCAAGACAAACCTTAAGTACTTAAGAAGAACTAAGGATGTGTTCCTAATATATGGAGAAGGTGATTTGGTAATACGTGGGTATACAGATGCCAGTTTCCAGACAGATAAGGATAACTCCAAATCTCAGTCCGGATACGTATTTATCTTGAATGGAGGCGCAATAAGTTGGAAAAGTTCCAAACAAGACACCGTAGCGGATTCTACCACGGAAGCGGAATATATTGCAGCTTCGGAAGCAGCAAAGGAAGCAGTCTGGATCAAGAAGTTTGTCTCAGAACTTGGTGTGGTTCCAACCATTGATGAAGCAGTGTCGGTTTACTGCGACAACAATGGAGCTATTGCACAAGCAAAGGAACCATGGTCTCATCAGAAAAGGAGCTATTATAAGTAGGAATGATATACAAATTGAGAAAATTCCCACTGAAAGGAATTTAGCGGATCCTTTAACTAAGGCCTTGCCTCAAAGCAAGTTTGAGGGTCATGTTAGAGCCTGTGGTATTGGATACCGTAGTGATTGGCATTAGGCCAAGTGGGATTTTGATAGTATTGTGAGAGAAGTGTCCTAAGGCAATCGCCTTATGATTGTAATCATTTATTTTAAAAAATAAATATTCACTATTTGAGTATACATGTTTGTGTATTTGATTGAGATCTTAAACTCATTTACTGAATGTCCGCAATACAATTCACAGCATGAGAGAATTTGTGATGAATTCACAACTAGTGATTATCTCTACATGTGCAATTGTGAAGTATTGAAATTGTCCCTAGTCGATGAATTGATAAATACGGACACTATCAATTCTGTTGAGACTAGCATGGGTTATTCTCTAATCAGCTGATTCTCACTGGCTGGTGACATTGGGATGTCCGAAGATAAATATGAATGCTAGTTAAGGGAACTAGCTCATTGGAGTGACTAGCTGTAAAACTTCATATGGTAATCTACATATAGATATGTCAATGAAGTTCTTACTGCAGCTTAAGTGCGATGTTCCTTTGACTTGCGGTGTTCAAGTCATCTTGGTTATGAAGACTTATACTTTGACATCTTAAGCAAGCATCTCCAAGGAGGTGTGGACCCAGGATGATTGGGTATAAGCCGAAATGCCTGAAGATGTTTGAACAGCTTACAAAGGATTCACCACTCCTTGCGAGGAGACGTATACTCAAGGCCTATCGTCGGATTGTTACTCGAAGCCTCTGGCCAGAGCATCACATGTTCCGAGTATGAATCTCTCAGAAACATGAGAGTAATTAGAATCCATTGGATGAGAAAGACATTACTTGGGCTAGGTGTGACGTAGTCAGCCTAGTGGGGACTGACACACATAGACCGTGTCCTGAACCAAGTGGGTATAAGATGGTGAAGGGAATGAGGCACGATTCATTAAAGCTGCTGAAGGGTTTCAGAATAGTTTCTAAGGTCAACCGTTGATCTTTCGATTAATTGGGGATCATGATGTACTACTAGGTGCCACTCATGATCGTTCTATAATTGGTTAATTATAGACGGCCAACATAAATCGAAAGCCTGTTTAGTCACACGCACTACGAGTAATCCGAGGGATTTAAAACAAGTTGAAAATTAGATTTTCCGATCAAGAGAGATAAGTCGAATCTGAATTTTTCAGAGACGCATCGGAAGCATAAAATGACTAAGTCTTTTGAAGACTTATTGAACGAATTAAATGAGTTTAATTCGTAAGATCGTGGGTTGGGTTTGGCCGGCCAAAGAGGGTCCCCACCCTCTTTGTTTGGCCGGCCACAATAAGAGGGAAGAACCAAATTGTTTGGTTCAAATTTATAAAATAAACCACGCGTGGTTTGTCTTATAAAATTATGGATAAAGAAATTTGTATAAAGAAATTTATATAAAAAAATTTATTTTTCATGGAAATTAAAATAAACCTTGGATTGGTTTATTTTATTTTATAAAATCAATAATGGATTGATTTACCATGATAAAGATATTTATATAAAGAAATTTATATAAAGAAATTTCTTTCCATAATAAAAGGGGAGACATGGTTGTTTTTATTATAAATTAAGTTATAATAAAAACTTAGCATAACGGAATAATTCATAGAAAAATTTATAAGATAAATTTCTTATGAAAAATTTATTCCGTTAAGAGGAGACTTGGCGATTAAGAGGCTACTATATAAAGGTACCAAGGCAAGGCTTGGAAATTAATCCAAGAGATCAAGGATTCTTGCCTAGCCTCTCTCCCTCTCCTTCTCTCTCTCTCCCTCTTCTAGTGCCGCCGGCCCTAGAGCCCTCCCTCTTTGCCGTGAGCTTCCACCACCAAGAAGAGGCCGAAGAAGAAGAAGAAGCGGGCGCGACTCCTTCCTTCCTCCCAGAATTTTGATTCCGTTCTTCGTTTGGTGGTTAGTCTTTCCATCTCTCTCTTGGTATTCTTGTCGTGCCTTTAGAGAATCTAGTAGTTCTTGTCGGCACGAAACTCGTGGCTTTGCGAAGTCATCCCGAAGAAAACTCACTGTGGACGCGAATAGAGGCGGAGCTTCCAAGGGACGCTACGGTTGGATCTCATCCCTTTCTTCGAGTTACGCGAGGTATTAAGTAAATTAGTTTACTTTCTGCAAAATTTTAAATGTATGATCATGTCTCCACAACATAAGGTTGCATGCTAGATGCGTGGTTAAAATAATTTGAGAAATTATTTATGCTAAACTTCCGCTGCACGTAATTAAATTTTAAAATTACGAACCCGTATCCATGTCAACATGCACCCAGTCCCAACAGGAGGCACAGCTGGAAAAGTGTCCAGTGGACTGAGTGCTCAGAGAGGTCAGTGGGTCAGGGTGTGAGTCAGTGGTGCTGATGGAGCTGGCGACGTTGAGCAGGAGCTTAAGAGACGAAGCTGGAAGCAGAGGAGTTGAGGTGAACAAGACAAAAACTTGGGAAGTTTGGTTGGGCTGTGTTTGAGCTCTCTGTTGCTTTGTGCTTAAGCATTCTACTACATCCTTGTGAGATCTGAGTGAGCATTCCTTCTTGTGTGATCTCCTGTACACAAGTTCTATCATCCGTGAGATCTGTGGAGAGGTTTCTCCACCGAGAAGGAGGCTCTATCTTATCCGGGTTTACCAGGGCTTGATCTGCCGACGATCAAGGGATCGCCCACCTTACAGGCACGCCAAGGAGTAGGGGCAAGTTATCCCCGAACCTTGTATATCGCTGTGTTAGCGTTGGTTTTATTCCTTGCTCTGTTTTATTCTTTCTGTTGCATTTTGTTTCCGCTGCTACTAATCTGATCGCAAAAAGAAAGTTTAAAGAAGAGGGAGCGATTTGAGTGTCTGGCTACATTCACCCCCCCTCTCTCTATAGCCATCCAAGTTCCAACATCTTCCTCTCCTTGTGTTGCCACCCAAGCCAAAGTGGAGCCGGCGCAAACCCTAGGAGAGAGATGGGAGAAGAAAAACCCAAGCCTTAGGTTAATTGGGATCCCTTTGTCTCATGACTCATGAGGTATTTATAGGCTACAATAGGGACCATGAGGAGGAGTTGGGTCTTGGCCACCTAATGGATCAAAGCCCGATCCATTAATGATGATCCAATCCACTAAAGGAGCATCATTGATCTACCTCACCAACCCCCATATTTAAATATGGATTCCACCTATTATGTATATAAAATCTCCCCGTATTTAAGATATCGAATGCCCATTAATTAATTAAATTACTGACAATTTAATTAATTAATATTTAACTCCATGTGTAGTACCACTCAACCTTATCATCATGTAGGACCTGTTGGTGCCGAAAGCACCAAAGTCAAACCTGTGTTTTGATAATGGCAAAGGGTTCAGAAGTTAAGGTTTTATTGTGATCTAACAATGCTACTCGAGTGTGCAGGAAAAGTCCTAGGTACACTAGGCACAAAGTCCTGGTTCTATGAATTGAGCACTAAGTCCTAGCCACGAGCTGGGCACCTAAGTCCTGACAAAAGGTTGGGCAATAAGTCCTGGTCATGGACTGGGAACCGAAGACCTAGTGAGTGAAGTTGGGCAATAAGTCCTGGTCGTAGACTAGGCACGAAGACCTGGTGAGTGATGCTGGGCAATAAGTCATGGTTGTGGACTGGGCATGAAGACCTAATCCGGGGGATTGGGCAAAAGTCCAATCGGAGGAGCCGGCTAGCAAAAAGGTAAACTCTTCTGAGAGGAGTAGGTGAGGACGCGTTCCCCGTAGGAGGGAACATTAGGCGTCGGTTCGACCTAGGGTTCCATTTAGGAAGCCCAAAGTCAGAACCAAGATAGTTCAGGCTGTTAATCATGCTTAAATGATGTTATATTGTTTATTATTTGTGTCTTTGAACTAACCCTGGTTGCAGGAACGAAGGGTGAAAGGTTTTTGCTTCCAAGCGCCTCAATGAAGGTAGGCGCCTGTTTGATTAGGTGCCTGTGTGGATACAGGCACCCCAAACAAGGGTTCTTCCGAAGCCACTCGAAGCAAGCTGCCACATAAGCAGGTGAGGCGCCTCTGTTTATACAGGCGCCCCAGTTGAAGGGATAAGCGGCCAAGTCTGCGGATTGAGCTTCGCGCAGAATGGGTCACGTGTCAGGCTCCCCCTTCAACACGGGTGCCCTAGCGACTAGTATAAATAGGGGTTCACCCCCTTGGCTTCAGAAACAACTTCTTTCTATGCATTTGTTCAAGCGCTCTGCTCCAAACACTCCGTGCTCAAGACTCAAGCGCCAACGACGACCCGCGGCTCCGACATTCTAATCATCCGGTCGTCGATATAATTTTCATTTAAGTGCTGTATTTTAAATTCTATATTTGTACTCAAGTTGTAACAATTTTATGTAATATAGAATTTCCCATCGTAAACGGTCAAGGACCGTGGGCCTTGGAGTAGGAGCCGACTGCGACTCCGAACCAAGTAAAAACAAACGTGTTAGCGTTGTTTTGCTTTTCCGCTGCGCAAACTACACTATGTTTTTCTGAAAGTTATCGATCGATATTCACCCCCCCCCCCCCCCGTCTATCAATTCTAAATGATCCCACAGGACCAAGGCCACCTGTAGGATTTCCATGATGAACTTTATGAGCTCCTCAAGAGGACATCATCAACCTGATGCATCAGGGCACAGTTTCCTTCTATAATCAATGGCACACCATGTAAATAATATTATTTCTCAACTTACCGGGCCTATCGATTTAACAAATAAATATCTCCCATTGGTAAATCAAAGAAATAGATATTAAATACATGTGCCTGTTATTATATCGGGATTAAGAGCATGTACACCATAATATCTAAGATCTGATTCAATTATATAGTTAGTATAAATTGAATCACCTCTGTATCGGTCCTGCTCAATACACTCAAAGTGTACTAGTGTAACTCTATGGTCAAGATAAACCAATACCAAATTACACTACAACCATGACAATGGTTTGTCCAAAACCATCTAGGTTGTGAGCCTCTACTTATACTCTACAAGGGACCGATAACATGATCTTTTATATGACACCATACACCATGTTATCTACAATGTAAAGTATTAGACAATAACATGTATATATCAAATATAAAATGCAAACAATGATCATGTGATTCTCATTCCAAAATGTAGATGCTTATACAAAAGCTAGGCTTTTAGTATACATCCTAACAGAATTAAGGTTAATCATGTTGAATCCAAGTCAAATCTGGCAGACATATTCACTAAAGCACTTTCAAAATTTGAATTTAGCAACTTAAGGCATCAACTTGGAATGTGCGTTATAGAATAGAATTTGGTTAACATGTGTGCTTAACTTAGTTTTTCAAAATCTTACTTGATTTTCAAAGTTAACTTAGTTTTTTAAAATCTTACTTGCCTTTGAAGTTAACTTAGTTTTTCAAAATCATACCTAATTTTTCAAAATCTTACATGATTTTTGAAATTAACATAGTTTTTCAAAATCTTACTTGCCTTCCAAGTTAACTTAGTATTTCAAAATCATACCTAATTTTTCAAAATCTTACTTGATTTCAAGCTAACTTAGTTTTCAAAAACTTAGTCTTTCAAAACTCTTATCTTGCACTTTTTGAAAAACTATCTTGATGGACTTAGACTAGGTCTGACCCCTAAAACAGCATGATCCTATAGATCTAGGTAGTTGCATTGCACAAAGCACAGTAGGTTACTTTGTTTGTGATTGCAATAACTTAGAATTGTGTGAGATGCATAGGGTAGTGTTTGGACTTTATATGCTTATATCAGTGTATCACAATAGGTCTAGGAAAAAATACAAATAAACAGTGATCAAGTTAAGTAGTTTTTCCTAAGAAACTATAGACTAACCAAGAGAACAATACTATCTTTTTGATAGCATGCCAATAACTAAAGTTAGACATACAAGTAAGGTATTTAAGGAGAAGGATCAAGTATTTTTTTTAAAAGGACTACTTTGAAATATGTTTTTACAAAAATTTGTGTAAAATGTTTTTGAAAACCTATTATAATTTTCCTTTTGTTTTTTTAAATTTGTTTTTACTAGAAACTGTCGATGATCATGCAGTCGGCAAGAGGGGGGTTGTTGGATCGGGTTGGACCGGCTAGAGCGGGGTGAATAGATGAAAAAAAATGCAAGTGGAGGCACTCATCTTTAAAAAAAGAAACTTGGTCACAACTGAGAACGTTGCTTCCAAGGCAGTGGACGCTCAATAAAAATCTCCTTGTGGTGGAGAAGTCTTACAAAAATAGCACGCTAAACTTTTAGAGAGTTTACAAGAATGAATTAATTGAATGAATGAAAAGGCTGAAACTCTAAGCCTATTTATAGCCTAAGAGAATAAATCTAGATTGTTGATTGTTGAGGAATTTTCTCTTAGCCGTTGATCCATGGATGTAATCTAAACGGTTGATCTTGGATGAGAATAAACTGCATCCATTGGATCTGATTAAAGGATAAGGTTTTATCCTTTAAGACTTTTTCTTCTGCTCTAGACTTCGCTGTTGTAATCTTCAAGTAGTAACAACGGCAATTGCATGTTGTCATCACCAGCTATCCCAAGTGGTAACCATGACAACATATCTAAGGTGAGGTCATGGGATCGAGTCTCCTTAGCAACAATTAAATTCTTTTTTTTTCGAGTGTCTTGTTTAACATTGTCAAACTGACCAGTCTTTTGGTTCTTCGTCTTCTGGGTGATTTCCGTCCAACCGGAGTTAGGCTCACCCGACCCCGACTACAACCTTTCATCCCTCGAGCGTCCTTACTCATGGCTTCTCATCCCTTGGACATCACGCACGTCATTCTCGCTCCACCGGCGTACTCTTCCGCAACTTCCGCATCCCTTGGATTGTATCGAGTCTGTCGGCTCACTTCCCCGCACAATCCTTCTCGTCCGCTACGTCTTACGCTCGATTTCCTTCGTACCTAAGCTCCTACACACTTAGCAGAGGTATTAAACACACCAGGACCTAATTTAAATCGGTTGATCACATCAAAACAACTAGGGTACTTACAGGGGTGAATTGCCCCTTCAAATAAAAATAAACTATCTCTTGTTTTTGCTCAACAAAGATGGAAGTTAGTTCACAATAATAATAAAGAACATAAAAATGAACTAAACAGAAAAAGAAAAGAGGCACACAGATTTACTTCGTTAACAACCAGAAAGGTTGCTAATTCAAGAAAAAATAAAAGCGCAAACTCCAGATGAACTCCTTGGGACGAAGAAGCCTATTTACAACATAAAAAGCTCAAAAGACAATAGAAAACTAAACTGAATTTTGAGTAGAATGTGTGGGATCGGTGGCGTCGATAGAGGGGGTGGTGAATATCGAGTTGTAAAACTTTCTCGGAATCTTGTCGTTCATTTGTTCATTCTTTCTATCAAGAGAGTTTGTATGCAGCGGAATAATAAATTAGAATGAAATGACACAACAATAATATGCGGGATTTACTTGGTTCCCAACCCCCTAGGATCAGTACATCCAAGGCCTAATTACGGGAAGCGCTCACCCACTAGTTGTCTCCTTTCCGGAAGTTTTCCAGAGGTGGAGAAACCCATCTTACAGTTTAAGTACAAGCACAATAATAATAATGAATTATAGCTTATAAATAAATGCAAACCAAACAAAAGATGACGATCCCGACCAATCCGAAACTCTGAAGCGTCGCGCACTTTCTCCTGGAGCCTCCTTGATTGCAGAGCTTCATCTTAGCACTTTTTTTTTTGCAGAGAATGAGTAATCGGATGTGAGAGTTGATGTCTTGAACTGAGGGGTCAAACCCCCTTTTATACATTGCATTCGGGCACCCTAGAGGCCATTGAGGTGCCTCATAAGTGGTCAAACTTGATCCAGCCAGCGAACTCATCGCAAGGATAAAAATTAGCATCTTGGGCACTTGGGTTAATGGAGGCGCCTGGGTTCACAGCAACCAACTCCTTTCGGCCTGCAACCAGGGTTAGTCCAATAATACAATAAATGTATGCATGAATAACAACCAGAGTTGTCTTGGTTCTGACTTTGGATTTCAAATGAAATCCTAGGTCGAACCGACGCCTACTATTCCCTTTCTCAAGGAATGCGTCTTCACCTACTCCACTTAGGAGAAGTTACCTTTTGACAACCAGGACCTCCGGTTGGACTTTTGCTCAATCTCTGAGACTCCTGGATCTTGAGATGTCCGATCCTTGACCTGACTCTACTTCTGTTCATAGTTCTCGCTCGGATAAGTCTTTTGCCCGATCCTTGACCAGGACATTATGCCCAATTCCTCAAACAAGGACTTCGGTGCCCAACCCTGGGTCAGGTCTTCGTGCCCAATCCGCGACCAGGATTTCATGCCCAATTCCCCAAACCAGAACTTTGTGCCCAACCCTTGGTCAGGTCTTTGTGTACAGCTTCACTCATCAGGATTTCATCCACCTACCTTCACTCACTAGGACCCAGCTTCACTCACCAGGATTTAGTCAATCTAGCTTGACTCACTAGGACCCAACTTCAGTCACCAGGATTTCGTGCCTCGATAAGGACTTCTTTGCTAGTCATCGTAATCCTGACTAGACTTCTTTCTGCCAAACATCAAATCCTGTTTGGCTCAGTCCAGATATGTTTAATCACTCTGACAAACATCAAGTCCTGTCTGGCTAACTCTTTGGTCAAACTAATCAAACCTGAGTTTACCCTATCAAATATCAGGTCCTATTTAGCTTAACCCTTGATCACTTTGATCAGACCTTGGTATATTGTCAAATATCGAAACAATAGAGGTTGATTGCTCATGTCTGATGCTTTTTGCACCAACAATCTTCCCCTTTTTGATGTTTGACAATAATCCTATGTTAGGTTGAGGTCTAAGAGATTTAGGTGAATTCTTGGGGAAAAATTGAAAAAATCAAACTTTAGGTACTCTCTCCCCCTTTGACATACATCAAAAAGAAATATAAGGTAATAATAAAGATTTTAAGGTAAAATTTGCACCAACAATATGATTTTTTTAAATATTTAAGATTTTTAAAGAAAACATGATTTTCAAAAATCCTTCTTTTTTTATTTTATAAACCAAGTAGCTTTCTCAGAAAATATTTTAGGGAACGCTAAGTACTTGAGTAAAATTTGAAAAAATAGGTATTATATTGATTTGAATTTCCCTAAATCTAACACAATCCTAGAATTCTTGTTGACCACAAAAAAAATTTCCTATGTGTCTTAAAGATTTTCCAATCAAGATAAAGTATTTTCAATATATGTATTTAATTTTTGAAAAATAATAAATTTTTTTGTTTGAATTCCTCCCCAATCTGACACAATCCTAGGAAACCTTGATAACTACAAGGAAAATTTTTCTATGTGTCTTGGAGATTTTGCCAAACTCAAGCAATTCTCCAAAGGTTTTCTTAGATGTTCAAAAGTTGAAAATATTTTTTAAAAATATTATGGAAAATGAGAATATTATATTTTCAAAAAAAATAAAGTATTTTTGACAAGATAGTGATTTTTGAAAATATAATATTTTTAAAAATTTCTAATAGTTCTTTTAATCTGAACTCTCCATAAATCTGACACAGTCCTAGGAAGCTTGTTGACCACAAGTTGAACTTCCTCTGAGTATTAGGCTTTGATTCAAACGAAAAGAATTACATAATTATTTTTTTTTAAATTCAAAATAATCAAAAGACGAATTGTTCTTTTGATTGAGACTCCCCCTAAGCCTGACACAATCTTAGGAATCCTTGCATATCATAAGGAAGATTTCCTATGTATCTTTAGAGTTTATCCAAATCATAAGAGCAATTAAAGCATTTAGTGTTTGATTGGCTTTAATATGCAAAGGGGAGTTGCAATACGCTATCCAGATGCAAGACAAAGTGATGAAGATGGTGGTGTTATGGCACAAAACTTGAAACTTCAAAACCTGTACCAAAGTTATTTCTGATGGAGGACTTATAACAATTGAGTTGGGCGGACGGTGTTAAGAGACATCAAGAATTTGTTACTTCCTGGTGTGCAACAAAGTCAAAGAGATTGCAATGTTTTGATTATTACGAATGGGTGGTGGCTTCAAAAATATCTTTGAGTTAATAATAAGCTGGTTGATATGCAGACAGTTATAGGAGTCTTGTATTTCTGGCAATTTTTAAAATCTTTTTGAGTCTTGTAATTCTGTATTAGTAGGTCAAGCTTAGGCCCCCTTCTAATATGGGTTTTCTTTTCAGGAATAAAATATTCCTTTTATTAAAAAAAAGAGCAATTAAAGCATTTAAGAAGAATATAACAATTTTGAAGAAGTATTTTTCGAAAAGCATTTTGAAAGACATAAATTTTTAAAGGAATACTTTTTGAAAAACATTTTGAAGGACATAAATTTTTGAATTAATATTTTTGCAAAAATAATATTTTGAGAAAAAATTATTTTGAATGTGATAATAATTTTTTGGAAAGAATAGTTTTTCAAAAATAATTTTTCAATAGAAACATTTGAAAAAAATGATAAGCACTGTCTCCCCCTAAACCTGACACCTTCTGACTATCCTTGTTAACTACAATGACCTCTACCTAAGTATCTTAAGGGACTTTAGTGTTGACCTAAAAGGTTTGTGTCTAAGTCTAGGTCAAACAATTTTCAAAATGATATATAATTTTTGCAATATGTTTATGAGTACATACAATCATGCATGAAATTCATTAAAACATTATTATGTTTAATCACTATTTTGAAAATAGGTTTTTAAGAAAATATTCTAAGAGTTTTTGAAAACATTTATCAATTGATTAGTCCTTACTATCTCACCCATTCTAAATGTCACAGTATAAACATGCATGGTAGCTTTATGGGGATTTGTGAGATGCTTGATTAATTTTTACCAATTTAATTTTATAGATTGTTTGACCTTGAGTTAGATTAAAATTTACAAGTAGTAATTTAAAAGTAAATTTTAATAATTGGCTTCCAGGTCTTGGCGAGACACAGGGGCCTTCTTGGATATCGGAACAACGACCCTTTCCTTATACAAAACCTTTTAAAGAAATGATACTTTTAATTTACTTTTTGAGAAACTCTGATCTAACTAGTCTAGGATGTGGCGAGGTAGCTTCGGCTAGTTCCACTTAATTAGGTCGACCAAGTCAGGTACTCCTTACCCTTCCTGACTGTTGGATCGAGAGAATACGATAGAGGAGGGGTGAATATCGTAAATCATTTTCAGATTAAAGATAAGAGCATACGCAGCGGAAAATCAAATCACAACAAAAAATGCAAGTAGTTTTACTTGGTTCGGAGTCGCGGTCGGCTCCTACTCCAAGGCCCACGGTCGTTGATCGTTTACTGGAGGCAATTCTATATGTGCGCAAAGAGTTTTACAGAAAGATTACAGTTGTAGTATAAAACAAATGAAATGACAGCTCCTCGTTACCGACGTCCGGTGTAGAATGTTTCTCGGAGCAGAGGGACGTCGTCGGCGCTTGTATCTCGAGTTGGAAGGTTTCTGGAGCAGAGCGCTTGAGTAGAAGAGCGTATTGGCGTTGGAAGCAGTGATTGAGAAGCCTTGGGGGTCGAGGGCTTTATATAGTAGGTCTGGGGGCACCCGGGACGTTGGGGGCGCCCGAGAAGCAGGGGGCGCCCTGGTTGACCCTTTCAGCGAGCTTCTCGGCTGGATAAAACTTTATCCGCTTCGTTGGCTTAAGCACGAGGCGCCCTGGGCACTGGGGGCGCCCAGGACGCTGGGGGCGCCCGGGAGCATGGGGGCGCCCCGCCCAGTAATCTACCGAAGCACTTCTTTACTTAACTTGTTTTGTATTGGCCTTGGGGGCGCCCGGGACACTGGGGGCGCCCTGCTCAGCTACTTGCCTCTCTCCTTTGGGCATTCTGAGCTGCACACACACGTTCCTTCAGTCCTGCATCCAGGGTTAGTCCAAAACAATATGAAGCAATAAAGTATTAGGTTTATACAGCCTTAGCTATCTTGGTTCTGACTTTGGGTCTCCAAAATGGAACCCTAGGTCGAACCGACGCCTACTGTTCCCTCGACGGGGAACGCATCCTCACCTACTCCTCTCAGGAGAATTTATCTGTTGTCAACCGCCTCCTCCGGTTGGACTTTTGCCCAGCAGTCCTTCGCCAGGTGCCCAGCAGTCCTTCGCTAGGTCTTCAGTTCCAAGCAGTCCTTCGCCTGGAGCCTAGCTGTCCTTCGCTAGGGCTTCGGTTCCAAGTAGTCCTTCGCTTGGTGCCTAGCAGTCCTTCACTAGGTCTTTGCTTCCTAGCAGCCCTTCGCTAGGTGCCTAGCAGCCCTTCGCTGGGTCTTAGGGTTTTGATGCCTAGCAGTCCTTCGCTAGGTGTCTAGCAATCCTTCTCTAGGACTTCAATCTGCACACTCAGGTAGCATGTTAGATAAACATAACATCTTAACTTTTGAACCCTTTGCCATTAATCAAAACATAGGTTCGACTTGGGTGCTGTCTGCACCAACAATCTCCCCCTTTTTGATTTATGGCAACCCGATTCAAAAAGTTAAGTTAATTCATACAATTGGTATAACAATTTAGTTTCCTCCCCCTGGAAGGAATCTCCCCCTAGGTTTTTCAAAGTTACGTGGGGTTTGCAAAAAATTTCTATGTCAAAACATGATGGAAATAATTTTTCAAAAACTTAGAAGATTTTTCAAAAGAACAAAAAAAATTTTATACTTAGAAATTTAGAGAAATAACTTAGTGAAAAAAATTTCTAAAACATCTTTTAAGTTCTTGGAAGCACTTTTAAAAGTTTTTAATTTCTTTAGTACTTTTAGAACCTTAGAAACTTTTCTAGAGAAGTTAGAAATAAGTATTTTGAACATACCTTAAGTTTAAGTACTTAGAAGATGCTTTTGAAACCTTCTTGGGTCAAGTACTTAGAATCTATTTTGAAAACACAATACTTTTGAACAAAATAGATTAAGTGCTTTTGAAAGCAGTTTTGAAAAGAACTTAGCTTAAGTACTTTGGAAACAGTTTTAAAAAACTTAGATTAAGTACTTTTTGAAGAAAGGATAAAAAATAAAAAAATTTATTGAAAATTGAGAAATTTACTCTTTTCCTATCTCTCCCCCTTTGCCATATATCAAAAACAAGGCAATATAGCAAATCAAATAAACTGCATAACAATATAATTGAATAATGTACTGTACTGAATCAAATCAAGATATAAGCTGAATCAAACCAATTTCAATTATCTCTTTAGGGTCCTGTCTAACCCAATTAGCTACTTACTAACTGTTATAAACAGTAGTTTTCGCTAGGGTTAGTCAAGTTAAGTGTTCTGTTCAAGTTAGATTTTCTAAGCTAGACACTTAACTTGATTACTGTTTAAGTTGTATTTAGTGCCCCAATTACTGCAGATGCACTGACTTAAAGCATCTTGAATTAAGGCAAAGACCTAAGCATCTCAACCCATTCTAGGTTATCAGTCAAAAGTACCCTAAGGTGCTTGTGAGATGCTGGCTTCTAAATCTATAGGTGCATGCAGTTCTAGGGTTAGGGCCTAGGCTAAGTCCATTTGCGAAAAGGCCCTAGTTTTGAAGGGGGTAGTTTTAAAATAAAACTAAGTCGAAAAAAGATTTTCAAATTAATTAAATGCTGATTTGGAAATCAAGTAAAGCAGTTTTAAAATTATTTTAGAAATTGATTTTTCAAATCAAGTAAAGCAGTAAGAGAACCAACAGTAGTGTAACGACCCGGAAAATTTTCTCAATATTTTCTTTAAAAATATTGACCATGTCTAGATGGATTCTCGAGGAACATAGAGACACTAGTGTAAACCTTAGTATGATGCTCCATGATTTTCGATATAGAATAAGAAGCTAGGTGCTAATAGGCCCTACATGGGTTTTTCCTAGTACCATGGTTATTAGTGGATTCTAGGTAGAATTTAATATAAATAAAAATGGGTTTTAATTAGAAATATTAGCATGATTATGGGTGGGTCTTAGGAGAATTTTCGAAATTAATAAAAAAATAAAATAAAAATAAAATAGGAAAAAAAATAATAAAGTGCATGCACCAAGGATTGAACCTTGGACCTATGGTACCACCATGCATGTACTAACCAATTCACCTAGCAAGGGAGTGCTAAGAGAGAATGAAGTGGATTTTTGTTAAGGCTAAAGGAAGTGAAGAGTCATAACATCATGTCTCTTCACTTGCCTCTTTCATCTAGTATATAAGAGGGAGGAATGGAAGAGACAACTTAGCACTTAAGCATTTGTCTCTTCATCCACCAAAACTCCTTCTTCCCTTCTTCTTTCTTCTTCTAGCCGAAACCCACAAGGGTTTCTTTTCCTTGGAAAAGCTTCACCAAGGACTCCATGTTGAAGATCTAAGGCTTTCTACATGGCTACAAGGGCTAAGGAGAAGTTTAGGGTCAAGAAGGTTTCTCTTTTATTTTTATTCAAGGATTATATCCAAGATAAGGAAAGGTAAGACTCCCTCACCTGTGGTATGATAGCTTCCAAGTTGTTTGTCATGATCTAAGTTCTTGTTGGCATACTATGTTGAGAAATCCATAGCTAGGGCTTGTGAAGGTTTCGGCCAAGCAAGTTTTTGAGGCTAAAATCATATTGAAAACCCCTATTATGTTTCCTAATGTTTACTCATGACAAGTTAAGCATAAAAGTATGATTTTGGAAATTTTGTAGCACCCTAAAACCCCTTAGGGTTTCGGCCACCATCAAGTTACCATGGCTAGGTTTAAACTCCAACCCTTCAAGCATGATTAGTATGTTTCCTATGATATCATATGGGTAATAATGGTGATTATATGAATTTTTCCTATGGGCTTATTACCCTTCTAGGGTTTCGGCCAACACATGGTTTAGGTCTAGGACTTAGGGTTAGATCCAATCAAGGGTTCAAATGGTTTTCTATGGCATAATATGTAGTGTATTCGATGTTAATCATGACCTATGTGAATTTTCCATGGACCCATGGTCCTTTAGGGTTTCGGCCAAGTCCCTAATCTAGGGCTTGGATTGGGTTAAGGTCTCAAGGATGCGTGTTTATGGGTTACTATGATGTAAGTGTATGGTTAAGCATGACGTAAGGGTCTTTATGTTACCAAACCTTAGCTTTGTGTGTTATGCAATATGACTTTGTATGTTAGGTTCTATGTTATGTTTTACTCATGAATATTTAGGTCATATACCATGAACATGTGTAATTGATGTAGGGGTATGTTATGTTAAATAGAATAATGCATGTATGAGGTGAAATGCCTATAATAGATATGTGTGTGTGAAGGTCTATGCATGTTTTTATGATGAAAGCCATGAACCTAAGTAGTATGCATCATGTTTATGTGTAGCTTACCCATGCATGCTCTATGATGGATACTAGGATTATGTATGCTAGATGAAATATACCATGTATGAAATGCATGTTTATCTTATGTACCATGTATGAAATGCATGTTTATCTTATGTACCATGATCATGCAAGCTTTATGAACCAAGATAATGTTTATGCCTAGAGGCATGATTATGTATGTATGTCATATTTTTATGAATAAAAGAAGATGGATAAAGATGATGTTTATGCCTTAATTACGAATGATAAGTATGAATGATAAGTATGAATGATGAAGGCATAATGATGTTATGAAATAAGTATGAATGATGAAATGTCAAGCATGGTTATGTCATGCTTCATGTAATAAGATTATGTTATGTCCTAAGATATGTCAAGTATGAATGATGAAGCATGCATAGTTATTTTACTTTATGAATGGGCTTGTACCGGACCGAAGTAAGGGTCCAAGGGATGGGCACCTTAAGAACGCCTCGGTTCTGGACTACCGTAGCTGTCCACGGTTCTGGGACTACCGTAGCTGTCCACGGTTCTGGGACTACCGTAGTTGTCCAACAGGGATGGGCACCTTAAGAACGCCTCGGTTTTTGGAACTACCGTAGTTGTTCCTACCCTAGTAGGTCGAGGCTAGCTACCTCGTATTTACTTAGGGATGCGTGCTTATGATGTATGTATGTGGTACAAGCCGGGGACCCCAATGATGTTATGATTATGTTTAAGTATTTAAAAGTATGATTTTAAATTAAGCATCCTTATGTATATGCATTTGACTCATGCATCCATTCATGTTATGCATTATGTCATAATGAGTATGTTTTATGCTTATGCTTATGTTAAGACTGTGCTTATGTCCATACTAAGAATTATGCCATGATAAGTATGTTTCATGCTCCTGTATATTAAGAATTATGCCATGATAAGTATGTTTCATGCTCAGGTATGTTAAGAATTATGTCATGCTAAGTATGTTTTAGGTTTATGTTTATGTTGAGAATCATGCTATGTTAGTTGTTCATATGCTTATGATTTACGCCAAGACTATGCTTATGTTTTATATTCAGAATTATGTTATGTCAAATGCTTTATATGGTTATGTTTAAGTGACGTATGATTTTAGTGAGTAGGAAAGGGTCTTACTAAGCCTATGTGCTTATAGTCTTATTTTCCTCGTACCGCAGATCAAGCAAGAGGATTACTAAGGAAAGCAGCAGGAGGGGCAAGAGCATGTGTGTGTGTAGCGGTGACATGGCAAAGGATTCTTTTATTTACACATATCGCATATCTTGGGTTTTGAAATGCCTCCTTAGATTCTATGCTATGTTTATAATGGTTATGCCTAATGAATGACTTAAGACTTATGATGTTTACGGATAAGTTACTGGCTACTTATGATGATTATGAATAAGCTATGGGATGGTTATATCAAGATGCCATGCATGTCGTTAATATGCTAAGTCCAATGACACTAGGTTCATGAATGACAAATTTAGGCATGTATAGATGTTTCATGTAATAGTTGCATGGTTAAAAGCATGTGTAGAAGAAAAAAATTATTCCGCTGCATTAAGATGTTTTATATGTACATATATGTTTCGCGTAACGCTGCTTTCTCGCCACACCATAAGGTGTGGGTAAAAAAAAAAAGGCAGGCATTACAAGTAGAGTTAACATATTCTACTAAGCATAATCCTAATTGCCTTCTTAGTGAGCTGAACTCAGACTCAGGTAGGGGTTTGGTGAATATGTCAGCTAAGTTAGATTTAGAGTCTACATGCTTAAGGACTATCTCACCCCTGGCTACATGGTCTCTTACAAAGTGGTGTTTAACTTCTATGTGTTTACTTCTGGAATGTTGGATTGGGTTCTTAGTTAGATTAATTGAGCTTATATTATCAATGAAGACTTGAGTTTGGGTGTAGTTCAGCTGGAAGTCCTTAAGTGTAACGCCCGTTTTTTTTTTCTTTTCATAAAGCGGCGTTACGTTAACATACTTAGGGCATGTAGACATCCTAATGCAGCGGAAACCTTTAAACTTACACCTACATGCACTTACTACCATTCCTAGCATCCTAACATGGGAACTTGGCATATTAACTTTATACTTAGCATCATATCATGTCATACTTAGCATCATATCATGTCATACTTTAGCATCATGTCATAGAGTCACATTCAAGTACTTAATAGTAAAGGTAGAGTTCTATCATAAGACGAGCAACCATATTGCTCCTTGGCCAAGTCACTATCACACACATGCCGTAATGCCCTCCTGCTGCTTCCTTACTGTCCCCTTGCGTGATCTGCGGTATAAGGAAAATAAGACTATAAGCACATAGGCTTAGTAAGACTCTTTCCTACTCACTAAAACCATTCATCATTTAATCATGAGCACATAAGACATTAACATACTTAGTGCTTTACTTAGAACATAAGCCTTTTCATCACTTAGCATCCATTCGACATGGCATGAACATAACTTAATCACATTCGTAGCATGGCATAAACATAACCATAAAACATTCATAGCATGGCATAATACTTGGCATAGACATAAACATAATAAACATAACCTCATAAACGTTCTTAGCATGAACCCAAATAAAATCATGGCGTCCTAACTTAACACAACATAAATAAATCATGGCACCATAAATTAGTATGGACATAAATAAAATTATGGCATTCTAACTTAACATAAACATAATTAAACCATGGCATCCTAAACTAGCATGAACATAAATAAAATCATGGCACCCTAACTTAGCATAAACATAATTAAATCATGGCATCCTAAACTAGCCTAAAATCATGGCATCATGAACTAGCATAAAATCATGGCATTCTAACTTAGCATAAACATAATTAAATCATGGTATCCTAAACTAGCATAAAATCATGGCATCATAATCTAGCTTAAATCATGGCATAAACATACCTTCATAAACTTACTTTGCATAATATTCTTATCATAAATATAATGCATAACATGGATGGATGCATGTGTGGAATGCATATACATAAGGATGCTTAACTTTTAAAACATACTTTTAAATGCTTAAACATAATCATCATATCATTGGGGCCCTGGCTTGTACCACATACATACATCATAAGCGCACATCCCTAAGTAAATACGAGGTAGCTAGCCTCGACCTACTAGGGTAAGGACAGCATAGTCGGTAGTCCCCGAACCGAGGCGTTCTTAAGGTGTTCATCCCTGTTGCACAGCTTCGGTAGTGCCAGAACCGTGGACAGCATAGTCGGTAGTCCAGACCGGGGCGTTCTTAAGGTGCCCATCCCTTGGACCCATACTTCGGTCCGGTACAAGCCCATTCATAAAGTAAAATACTTTACATGCTTCATCATTCATGAGACCTTCATGGCATACTTAACATAGCATAACTTGTTACGGCTCGGCCCGTCTACCGACCCATTTACCGGTCCTCTCGACCGTCGTACCGTCGACCATCGATCGTGCCGTTTAGCATATTTATGCCTTAAAGACATCATCATTCATAGCATATTCATTCATTCATCATACTTAAACTTCATTCATCATCATTCATTCATCATACTTGTCATTCATCATCATTCATTCATCATACTTAACATCATCGTTATGCCTTAAAGGCATGTACTTTAACCTCATTCATAAGACATGGCATACATACATCTTATTCATAAAACATGGCATACATACGTATCATTCATAAGACATGGCATACATGCATATTATTCATAAAACATAGCATATCATTCATAAGACATGGCATACATACCTATCATTCATAAATCATGGCACATGTCTAAACATCTATGACTTAACATATAGTTCATGACATACAAACTAAGGGTTTGGTTAACATAGAACTTCTTCCATCTTACTTAAACATATATCTTGGTAACTCATACATAAGCATCTTTGGAGGTTTAACCCAACCCTAACCCTAGGTTAGGTCCTTGGCCGAAAGCCCCAAGGAACCATAGGTTCATGAAGCTTCACATAACTTCCCCAAACAACATCCCATACATACATACTAGGCCATAGGAAACATTTGATTCCATACTTAAGGCCAACCCTAATCCTTCAACCCTAAACTTGCTCTTGGCTGAAACTTCAAGGCCATGGGGCATGGAAAAATTTCCATTAAAATCCCCAAATCAATTGTTATACACCAACTATACCTTACCATAGGGCCATTTGGGGCCCTTACTTGAAATAAGTCCTAACTTTCCACCCTATTAGGGTACTTGGCCGAAACCTATAGGGTCTCTAGGCCATGTGAAACATTCACATAAATACCCTCTATCTCCCTTATATCATGACAATACATAAAACAAACACTTGAGGTATTAATCCCAACCCTACACAAGGGTTCTTGTTGTTGGCCGAAACCCTAGGGTATCCTAGGGTACTCCAAAAATTCTCAAAAATTATCCTTAATCTCTAAACATCATAAGGGAACATTAAATAACATTATAAAGATTTTTAGCATCATCATGGACCCTAAAACATTGTGGCCGAAACCCATAGGGTCTCTAGGGTGTTGATTTTGTTTCTTTCATGTTGGCCGAAACCCTAGGGTGTTCTAGGGTACTCCAAAAATTCCCAAAAATTATACTTAACCTCTAAACATCATAAGGGAACATTAAATAACATTATAAAGATTTTTAGCATCATTATGGACCCTAAAACATTGTGGCCGAAACCCATAGGGTCTCTAGGGTGTTGATTTTGTTTCTTTCAACCTCAAGTCCCAAAAACCAACCAATAAATCATGCTAAAATATAAAGAACTATTATACCACAGGTGAGGGAGTCTTACCTTGGGTTTCTTGATTTTTCGAACCTTGAAAGAGAAGGAATGGTAAGATCTTTGGACCCTTGAACCCCCTTGTCCTTGTATCCTTGGAAGACCCCTTAGATCTTGAGGATGAGACCTCTTGTGGAGCTTTTCCAAGGGAGAACCCTTCCTTGGGTATTCGGCTAGGATGAGGGGAGGAGAAGGATGAAATTGCAAAGTAATGGGAAGAAGAGGTAACTCCCAAAACCCCCGTCTTTATAGCCCATTAAGGAGGTAAATGAAGAGTCTCTCCATGACCCTTCATCTTCTTCTTTGCTTTAACCAATATCCACTTCATTCCCTCATAACATTACCTCACTAGATGAGTTGGTTAAAGGATACATGGTTGTATAAGTGGTCCAAGGTTCAATCCTTGGTAGATGCACAATTTTTTTCCACTTATTTTATTTTATCTTCCTAGTAATTTTCGAAAATCCCTTAAAAATTCCCCCATAATTATGTTAATATTTCTTATTAAAATCCCTTTATATTTATACTAATTTTCACCTAAAATCCACCAATAATTATGGTACTAAAAAGCCCATATAAGGCCCATTAGTGCCCTTTTTCCCAATTTAAATGAGAAAACATGGATTTTCTAGGCCAAAGTTCGCATTAATATTTCTAGGTTCCTTGGAAAATTATCTAGACATGCTTAATATTTTAAGGAAATATTAAGAAAATTTTCTGGGTCGTTACATTAAGAGTGTGCATCATCCATAAGAGTTGTGCTACACACTCTCCTAAAGCAACATATTCAACTTCAGTTGTGGACAAAGCTACACAGTGTTACTTTCTGCTGCACCAACTTACTAGACTGTTTCCTAAGAGTTGGCAGCTTCCGCTTGTACTTTTTCTATCTAGCTTACAACCAGCATAGTCAGAGTCTGAATATCTTGATAGTTTAAAAGTTGAGGTCCTAGGGTACCAAATCCCTACATTTAGGGTGCCCTTAATGTATCTTAATATTCTTTTTAGGGCCGCTAAGTGTGTTTCCTTAGCACAGGTTTGGTATCTAGCACACATTCCTACAGAGAAAAGGATATCAGATCTGCTGGCTGTGAGGTATAATAGGCTTCCAATCATACTCCTATAAAGTTTAAGGTCTACTGGTTTTCCATCAGGGTCACTATCTATTTTTATATTAGTGGCCATTGGAGTACTTATGCTTTTAGAGTTATCCATTTTAAATTTCTTTATTAATTCCTTAGCATATTTGGACTGATGGACAAAGTTTCCATCCCTAGTTTGTTTAATTTGTAACCCTAGAAAGAAATTGAGCTCACCAACTAAGCTCATTTCAAATTCATTTTCCATTATTTTAACAAATTCTTTTAGGAAGTTTGAGTTGGTGGACCCAAAGATTATGTCATCGACATGATTTGGGCAATAAAGATTTTTTTTCCTAAGGTTTTAATAAATAGGGTTGAATCGATTTGTCCTTGTTTAAATTCTTTAGAAATTAGGTAAGTGGATAAGCATTCATACCAGGCCCTAGGTGCTTGTTTTAGTTCATAAAGTGCTTTGGTAAGTCCTCAAAACCAGGGGGTTGTCCTACATAGACTTCTTCCTTAATGAATCCATTTAGAAAGGCTGACTTTACATCCATTTGGTATAGTTTAAATCCTTTATGGGATGCAAAGGCCAATAACATCCTAATAGACTCAAGTCTAGCTACCGGGGTTTCTAGCTTCCCTATAGAAGTAGGAGTGGAGAGTGTTTAGGGTAATGTGAGAGTAGGGAGCATCAAATGGAGGATCCCTAGGAGGATAGCAACAAAAGGTGGACTGAGAGAATCGTAGTCCAAGAAATCGGTTAAGTAAGGAGGGTGTGATGGATAGAGGCATCCCTTGGACTGTGGTGACAAAGCTGAGCTGATCTTGTCTGACTATATTATTATAGAATTCTGCACATAAGGTTGTATTAATAGGATGAGTGCAGAATATTAGGTTATCGAGTTGGTAAAAGTTTATAACATTCATTGCCAAGGGACAAGATTGGGTGAAGAATTGTCTATTGAGATAACTAGTTTTTATGGGCTTATATGTTGTTTGAGCAAACTTATTACAAAGTTCTAAAGTTGAGAACCTAGGATCGAGACTAGGTTCGGTACCTGGGTTTGCTTGGTTTGCTCGGCGTTTTCTAATATTATAAAGGAATTGCATTTAAGGAAAATTAAAATTAATTTAAATGCAAATAAACTATACCGGGAGGCAGCTCGGGGAGGCATTGTCGAGGATGAGAGCTTGAGAAGGTTGCAAGGTCACCTTGGAAAGAAGGGAGTTGGAGAGTAGAGAATTTTGGGTGTGGAGAGAAGAATGGGGGCATGGAGCCCTTTTATAGTCCTCGGCCGGGCGCCCTGGAGGGAGAGGGCGCCCCGAACCGTGAGGGCGCCCCGGAGGACGAGGGCGCCCCACCCCCCCCCCCCCCCCCCCCCCCGCAGGCTGCAGCTACCTTTTGGCAGCCTTTTTGCTTTTTCCCATGGCTATGGGGGCGCCCGTGAGGACCCAGGCGCCCTGGTCAGTTCCTTTTTCAGCTTTTTGCCTTGAAGGATGGAAGTGAGAGAGGTGGGGGCGCCCGAGGGGTCACGGGCGCCCTAGGTGACAGTCTAATAGACTTGTTTGACTGCTTTTGACCAGGTTTGACTGGTTTAACCATGGTTTGACCATTTTGACCATGGTTTGACTACTTTGACCATGGTTTGACTACTTTGACCATGTTTGACTAGTGTTAGGTCAATGCCGTTCTAAACTAAATGTTTGTATTTAACCAACAATGCATTTATTAAATGAATTTTGATTAAGTTAAGTTTGTCATCTCACCCAATCTATGGTTATCAATCACGTTAGCCTTATAGGTTTTGTGAGACAGGTTTTGATGGTATTATAAAAACAAATCATGATTTATTTTGAAAAAGTCTAATTAATTTTGAAAGCAATTGATTTTGAGTTTATTTTAAAAATAATGTTTGAATATATAACTAACTGAAAATTTGTGTTAGATTCGAATTTGACAAGGAATAATTTGAATTTGAATTTCAAAAATCGGCTTCCAGGTCTTGGCGAGGCACTGGGAATTCTTTGGCCGTAGCCTTATTGGATCATCAACCCTTTCCTTGACAAAGCCTTTTAATGAAATTTCATTTTCAAAACTATTTCTTGAAAAATTCTGGTCTAACTAGTTTGGGTCTTGGATCGGTAGCTTCGGCTAGTTTCACCAGTCTAAAGAGACCAAGTAGAGAATACTTGACCTTATTAGAATTGGCTTCCCTAACGTACTATCATCTCACTGCCACCCAATACTATGTTATTCAAATTTCAGTTAAGTTGGTTCAGTCCTTAAACTAACCATTCCTAAGTCTAAGCATGGTAAATTACAGAAATTAAATAAACAAGCAATCATGCATTTTGAAAACAAGAGTTAAAATTTATCTAATTATAAATATAGTTCTTAATTTGGCTCCCCCTGGACTAAAGCCACGATAATGGTTTGGCAAGATGTGAATCTTGTCCTTGGGGATCCAATACTGATTTGATCCAGTTTGTTTGTTCAGGCGCAGTTTGGGTACCCATGCTTGAACTTTTGGTCTAGACTGGTTCAGTACAGCATAGTAGGATCTTTGTCTAGATTTGGTTCTATAGCCTAGTTCGGATCGATTTAGAACCGACTTCTGTTTTCCAAGAATCATGTTAAGACCCTTGGAACCAGAGGTGAACCGTTCTAAAGCTGATCTAAGTTCTTTAACTTGAGTTTTCAAGGAGGAGTTCTCTTTCTCAAGCTTTTCAACTTGAGTAGAGGTTCCTTCTTGGACCTTCTCAGTTAAGGATCTAGAGTCAGCTCTTACTTTCAGGAGTTTTACTTCCTGTCGGAGAGATTCGACTCGAAGTTTAGCTTTCGCCAAATCTCGAGAAAGATAAGAAATTAATTCATTTAACTGATTTCTTGAAAAACCCACTTACAGTTATTTCACCGTCCTCTGAGAATGTAAGTTTGCCGTCATCCGGCTCTGACTCTGACTCGGTTTCTATTTCTTCTAAGGCGGTTAGGGCTAGCAGGTTCGACTGTGGGACCTCTTCTTCGGAGGAGGAGGAGGACTCGTCTCACGTTGCCTGAAGTGCCTTCTTCCTTCTAGTCTTCTTGGTCTCCTTTAGGTTCGGACACTCCGTCTTGTAATAACCCTTCTTCTTGCACTCGTAACAGGTCACGTTTGGTTGGTTCTTATCATTTGAGGGTTCAGCTGGTTCTTCCTTTCTTCGGCTGACTTTTCTTCTGTTGGTCTAGTTCTTTAGTTCTTTGTAGTAGTCTTGGGCTAGCCGAACCAGCTTCGGTCGATTTCCCTCGCTGTCTTCTGAGTCTGAGCCTGAATCAGACTCGGGTGCAGGTTGAGGCTTTTTCTTGGTTGTCTTTCTAGCTTTACCTGCAAGAAAAGCGATGCCTTTCTCGGCCAGATTGCAGTTAGTCTGCTCATGCAATTCTAATTCAGAAAATAGTTCATCTAACTTTATTTTTGAAAGGTCCCTTGAAACCTTGTATGCATCTACCATAGATGCCCACAAGATGTTTCTCGGGAAAGCGTTGAGAGCGTACCTTATCAGGTCACGGTTTTCTACCTTGTGACCGATTGTGTGTAGTCCGTTCATTAACTCCTGAATTCTGGCATGGAGCTGGGCTGCTGTTTCGTTGTCATTCATCTTGATCGTGTACAGCTTGTTCAGGAGGAGATCTCTCTTGCTGATTCGAGTGTCAGAAGTTCCTTCGTGCAGCTTGATCAGCTTGCCCCACAGCTCCTTGGCACTATTGAATGGTCCTACCCGATTCAACTCTTCCTTGGTCAGGCCGCATTGAAGGGTCTGGGTCGCTTTCGCATCAGCTTCAATTCTTCTTTTCAGAGCGGTATCCCACTCAATGTACGGCTGTGGTACTCCTTCAGCGTTCTTTGGAATCTCCAGTCCAGACTGGATGATTATCCACATGTCCACCTGAGTTTTCAGGTGGACCTCCATTCGACTTTTCCAGTAGGAAAAGTCTTCTCCACTGAAAAGTGGAGGTCTGGCTATGCTGAATCCTTCTTGCATGGCCATTTAACTGAAACTAAGAGTAAAAAGAAGAAAAAAATATCCCAAGACTTGGTCTTGGATTAGTACTGCAGGAGAAAAAAATACTTATCGAGGGGTGTTGCACCAACCTCGATTAACGATGAAACTTTGAAAAAAAATTAAAAAGATTTCGTAAAAATCCGAAAAATTCTCAAATTGGTGGTTGCACCAATTTTGAGCTTCCCCGCTCTGATACCACTTGTTGGATCGAGAGAATACGATAGAAGGGGGGGTGAATATCGTAAATCGTTTTCGGATTAAAGATAAGAGCATACGCAGCGGAAAATCAAATCACAACAAAAAACGCAAGTAGTTTTACTTGGTTTGGAGTCGCGGTCGGCTCCTACTCCAAGGCCCACGGTCGTTGACCGTTTACTGGGGGCAATTCTATATGTGCGCAAAGAGTTTTACAGAAAGATTACAGTTGTAGTATAAAACAAATGAAATGACAGCTCCTCGTTACCGACATCCGGTGTAGAATGTTTCTCGGAGCAGAGGGACGTCGTCAGCGCTTGTATCTCAAGTTGGGAGGTTTCTGGAGCAGACCGCTTGAGTAGAAGAGCGTATTGGCGTTGGAAGCAGTGATTGAGAAGCCTTGGGGGTCGAGGGCTTTATATAGTAGGTCTGGGGCGCCCGGGACGTTGGGGGCGCCCTCCACGTGGCCTTTGATCCGCAATAGTTTTGGTCAGCTTTTTATCCCTTCAAAATAGGGATCGAACCTTGACAGGGGCGCCCGGGAAGCAGGGGGCGCCCTAGTTGACCCTTTCAGCGAGCTTCTCGGCTGAATGAAACTTTATCCACTTCGTTGGCTTAAGCGCGAGGCGCCCTGGCCACTGGGGCGCCCGGGAGCATGGGGGTGCCTGGGAGCATGGGGGCGCCCCGCCCAGTCCTTAATTAATTTCATTTTAAGTAATTAATTTAATTTTAATTAATTTAACTTCAATTAATTCTTAATTAATTTAACTTCAATTAATTCCTAATTAATTTAACTTCAATTAACATAAATCTAATTAATTCTTAAATAACTTAAACTCAAACAAAATAAAATCTTACCCAACTGCAACAATCAATTTAATAATATTAAATATGTCAAAGTGGGTTGGCGTATTCATGGGTTCACACGACATGAATCAGATCGTGAATTTGATACATTATTAGAAACTTAAGTAAAATATTTTGAATTGTTTGACTCATGCATAACTGTCATGCTCATGCATTTGCTATTTTTTTTTTATATATTTGCCATGTCATTCATGTTTAATCTTATGCGTGATTTAGAACGGTTATAGGAAAAAGACTAACTGAAACTTGAACAACATAGTATTAGGTGGAGGTGAGATGATAGTACGTTAGGGAAGCCCTTCTAATAAGGTCAAGTAGGGTAAGGTGTGTAGGACCGATGCACGTGAGAGGGGGGGGTGAATTACGTGACTTTTAAAATCTTCGTTATAAAATCAGAGTTGATAAAAAATTGTACGATGCTTTTGATAACGTGCGCAGCGGAAAAATTAAACCGAAATGCCAAAGCGAAAAATAATAAAAAAATTACACGAGGAGTTTTACTTCGTTCGGAGCCTTCGCCGACTCCTACTCGAAGGCCCAGGTTCCTTGAACCTTTCCTGTGGGCAATCCACTAAAAACCTCTACCGACAAACTCCCGATAGAGTGATTCAAATACAAGATTGGGCGGAAGTGTAACAGCCCTACACTTCCCCCTTAAATAATTTAAGTGCAGACAAAAAAAATTCGTTACCCAACACTTAGATTTATCTGAAGCAGCTTGGGTGTTGGGAGCGATCTTCCAGCAGCGGTCGGACAGCGTCGAGTCAAAGCACAAACCGCAGCAGAGGAGCGTGGAAGCAAGAGAGCGCCAAAGCTTGAACCAGAATCAAATTTTCTTATATGTTAGAGGGCTTGCTTGCTTCTATTTATAGTGCCTCGATGCATGATCTTCTCAGCTCAAATTTTATCCATCAACAAGATGAAATAATTAAAAAAAAGATAATGTTTCTATCCTTTGCTTCAATTAAGAAAATAATTTAAATAAACTATAAATACAGAATATTGAAAAGTTAACCGAGAGGTTTTATCCTCTTACAATTTTATTAATAATTTAAAAGGAGATTTTATCCTTCCAGCTAAGCTTTACGTGAGAATTTTAAGCATTAGTAGGAATAATTTTATTCTCTAAAAAGAAGGAAATATGAATAATTTAAATGATAATTTATCGTCCACCAAGGCTTTAGATAAGGAATAATTTTATAAAATTGAACTACAAAATCTAATTAAATAAATTCTGTAAAATAGAATTAATGCATTTGGAATCTAATTAAATAAATTCTGTAAAATAGAGTTAATGCATTTAGAATCTAATTAAATAAATTCTGTAAAATAGAGTTAATGCATTTAGAATCTAATTAAATAAATTCTGTAAAATAGAGTTAATGCATTTAGAATCTAATTAAATAAATTCTGTAAAATAGAGTTAATGCATTTAGAATCTAATTAAATAAATTCTGTAAAATAGAGTTAATGCATTTAGAGTTAATTAGACCCCGTCCAAACCTGGATAAGGATCTAACCAGGACTCAACCGAGGTCACCAAAATGGGCCTAAGTTGGACCACGCCTACAGTCCTAAAATAGGACCCGTCCTCACTGGTTCGCTCCTCCAGTGACTTACCTCACTTACCTCGTGCAGCTCTACTCAACTTCTTAACCCACCAGGTCTTCCTGCCAGGGCTCAACCACCCTGGTCTTTTTGCCAAGTTTCAACCAACTTGGGCTTCAGCCAGTTGTCAGGCCCCGTGAACCCAACTGGACTTCTCGCCAGGACTCAAGCACCCTGGACTTCCCGCCAGGACTCAACCACCCTGGACTTCAGCCTGGTGTCAGGTCCTAAGTCTTTCAACCCTGCACACTTAGTAAAGAGGTCATAACCAAAAGCAAGTCTAACTTTAACCTATTTGTCATTCATCAAAACTCAGGTTTAACTATTAGTGCAAATTGCACCAACAAGGTGTACCCTACTTGGTCTGTTTAGTCTAGTGGAACTAGTCGAAGCTACTGATCCAAAACCTAAGCTAGTTAGACCAAAATTTTTCAAGAAGTAATTTGAAAATGAACTTTCGGTAAAAGGCTTTGTCAAGGAAAGGGTTGTTGCTCTAATAAGGCTACGACCAAAGAAGGCTTCTGTGCCTTGCCAAGACCTGGAAGCCAATTATCGAAACTCAAATTCAATTTACTATTTGATAAATTTGAATCTATCACAAGTTTTAATTAAATCTTAGATTTAATGATAATTCAAAAGAAAATTCTTCAAGCATCTCACGATACACCCATAAGGCAACCATGCTTGCTTGTACTGAGACATTTAGAATGGGTGAGATGTTAAGGACTAATAAATTGAAAAATGCTTTTCAAAAATTGTTTTCCAAAAATTCTTAGAATATTTTTCTAAAAATCTATTTTCAAAATAGTGCTTTAACATAATAATGTTTTTATGGATTTCATGCTTGTCTGGTTGTTTATATATTATAAATTTTCAAAATTATATCCTTTTGAAAAAGTGTTTGACCTACACAACTAGACACAAGCCATTAGGTCAACACTAAAGTCCCTTAAGATACTTAGATAGAGTCAGACAGTGTCGGATACAGGGGGAGTTCTTTTTGAGTTCTTTTTCAAAATCTTATGCTTTAAAATATTGGCATCTCAAAATAAGGTTTTCAAAAATTATTTCAAAAACCGTGTTACATCACTATCATTTCAAAATATTTTTCAAAAACTGTGCTTTAAAAAAACCTTATCATTTCAAAATATGTTTTCAAAAATGTCTTAAACACTTATTACAAAATATCCTCTCAAAATTTGTGCTTTAAAATTATCCTCAGTTCAGAATGCACTTTAAAATGTTTTTCTTATCATTCAAAATATATCCGTCAAAAGATTTTTTTATTAGATAATTCTTATGATTTGAATCAAACCTTAAGACTCAGAGGAAGATCGCCTGCAGTCAACAAGCTTCCTTGATCAGAGTCAAGTTTAGGGGGAGGTCAAATTAAATAAATTATTGAACATTTCAAAATAATATGTTTTCGTGCACTGTATTTTCAAAATCCTTTTGAAATCATAAGTAATTTTTCTTTCAAAATACTATCATTTCTATTACTTTCAAATTTTTTTTGGCATATAAAACCTTTTTGGAATACTATTGGAAATAATACTTACTTGAAATTGGAGAATTTCCAGGACACTTAGGGAAACGTCCTTGTAGTTAACAAGGTTTCCTAGGATTGTGTCAGACTGGAAAAAAAACCAAGTAAAATATTATATTTTAAAAATAATATTTTTCATAAGTACTTATATTTTTCAAAAGGTGCATAATATTTTTCAAAAGTACTTGTATTTTTCAAAAAGTTCATAATATTTTTCAAAAGTACTTGTATTTTTCAAAAAGTGCATAATATTTTTCAAAAGTACTTATATTTTTCAAAAAATGCATAATATTTTTTAAAAGTACCTATACTTGTCAAAAAGTTAATAATATTTTCAAAAGTACTTGCATTTTTCAAAAAGTTCAATATATTTTTCAAAAGTACTAACATTTTTCAAAAAGTGCAAAATATTTCTCAAAAGTACTAGTATTTTTTCAAAAGAGCAAAATTTCTTTCAGAATACTAATATTTTTCTAAAGTGCATAATATTTTCAAAAGTATAAATATTTTGTGTGCAAAAATTCCAAAGTCCATAATTTGTTTTAAGTGCATAATCTTTTATGAGTGCATTTTGTTGAAAATCTTTTCCAAATGAAAATTTATCTAAAGTTCAAAGTATTTTACTAAAAGCTCAAAATATTTCCAAAGTGCATAATCCTTTCTAAGTACAATTTTTTTGGTACACTTTAAGTACTTAAGTTTTTTTAACTAGCACTTAGTCTTTTTCAAACAAAAAGGAAGAATTTTAAAATTGTTTTATCAAAAATGATATGCTTTCAAAAGAATTAAACTAAGCACTTTCAAAATGAAAAGAATTTTTTTTTTCATTCTTGGTGCAAAGTTATTTTTTTTCATTTTTTTGATGTATGACAAAGGGGGAGAGTGAGCTTAAGTTAGAAGTTAGAAATTTTTTTTTCCAAAGGAATAGAGAGCTAATTAGAAATTTTTTTTCTCCCAAGGATCAAAGGTTGAATCAAAAAATTTTTTGCAAGGATCCAAAGGATAAATCAAAATGTTTTTTCAAGGATCAATTTTTCCCAAACTTAACCCTTTAATCCAATCTAACTTAAGATATTGTCAAACATCAAAAAGGGGGAGATTGTTGGTATAAAGTGCATCAGTGATGTCCTCCTCTAAATGTTTCAATGTTTAACAATATGCTTAAGTTAGTGATACATTGAACAAGAGAATGATAGTCAAGAAAATGTTGGTGCAGGAAGCACCATATCGAACCTTGTTTTGATATTGGCAAAGGATTCAAAGTTATGTACTATTTGTGATCTAACGAAGTTACTCAAGTGTGCAGAAAGAAGTCCTAGCGAAGGGCTGCTAGGCACCTAGCGAAGGACTGCCAGGAAACAAAGTCCTAGCGAAGGGATGCTAGGCACCTGGTGAAGGACTGCCAGGAAACAAAAGTCCTAGCGAAGGGCTGCTAGGCACCTGGCGAAGGACTGCCAGGAAACAAAGACCTGGCGAAGGGCTGCTAGGCACCTGGCGAAGGACTGCCAGGAAACAAAGACCTGGCGAAGGGCTGCTAGTCACCTGGTGAAGGACTGCCAGGAAACAAAGACCTAGCGAAGGGCTGCTAGGCACCTGGCGAAGGACTGTCAGGAAACAAAGACCTGGCGAAGGGCTGCTAGGCACCGGGCGAAGGACTGCTTGGTACCAAAGACCTGGCGAAGGACTGCTAGGCACCTGGCGAAGGACTGCTGGGCAAAAGTCCAACCGGAGGAGCCGATTGGCAACAGGTAAATTCTCCTGAGAGGAGTAGGTGAGGACGCATTCCCCGTCAAGGGAACAGTAGGCGTCGGTTCGACCTAGGGTTCCATTTTGGAGACCCAAAGTCAGAACCAAGACAGCTACGGCTGTAAAATTCACTAACATACTTGCTTTATCATGTTTGGTACTAACCCTGGATGCAAGACCGAAGGAACGAGTTTCTGTAGCTCAGAACGCTCCAAAGGAGAGGGGCAGCAGCTGGGTTGGGCGCCCGGGAGGTCCCGGGTGCCCGAGGTCAAAGCCAAACAAGAGTTGTGCAAGAAAACGCTTCGGAAGCTCACTGGGCCAGCGCCCCCAAGCTCCCGGGCGCCCCCGTGCTCCCGAGCACCCCGGATGCCTCCGGCGCCCTGGGTCCAAGCCAACGAAGCAGATAGAGTTCAAGTCAGCGAGAAGCCAGCCGACCAAGTCAATCCGAGCGCCCCTTGCTTGCTTCCCGGGCGCCCCCGTCAAACCTCGAGCCCGATCCTGGAGGGATAAAGGCTGACCGAGAGGTTTGCGGATCGAGTGACACGTGGAGGGAGCCCCCAGCGTCCCGGGCGCCCCCAGGTGCACTATATAAGGGGCTCGACCCCCAAGGCTTCTGGCACAATTCTTCCAACGCCAATACGCTCTTCGACTCAAGCGCTCTGCTCCGAAAACCTTCCATCTCGAGATTCAAGTGCCGACGATGACCCTCTGCTCCAAAGCATGACCCACACCGGGCGTCGGTAACGAAGAATTTAATTTTTAGTTTACTGTACTACAACTGTAATATTTTTCTGTAAACATTTGCGCACATATAGAATTGCCCGTAGAAAATGGTCAACGACCGTGGGCCTTGGAATAGGAGCCGACCGCGACTCCGAACCATGTAAAATCGCTTGAGTTCTTGTGCTGTGTTTTCAATTTCGCTGCGTATTCTCTTAACCTCGAATCCGAAAAGTTTTTAACGATATTCACCCCCCTCTATCGTATTCTCTCGATCCAACAAGTGGTATCAAAGCGGGGTAGCTCAAATTTGGTGCAACCACCAATTTGGGAGGTTTTCGGATTTACGAAATTTTTCTTATTTCTTTTCTTTCTCGTTAATCGAGTTTGGTGCAACACCACTCCATCTTTTTGGTTTTTATTTTCAAATAAATAATATCTGTGGGTGGATTTAAAATATTGAATTTTAATTTTGAATTTTGAATTTGGTGCAACGCCTTTTTTAATTTTGAATTTTCATTTTTTCACTATAAGTCAGAATTGATAAAATGATCAATTTTTGAAAATTTGTCATAAATTTTGTATTATTATTTTAATATTTTTTTCTCGAAATTCGTGCTAGCAAATTTTTTTTAAACATTGAATTCTTACTTTTTCCATCATTAATTAGAATTGATAAAATCTACATTTTCAAAAATTTGTCATAACCTTTTTATTATTATTTTACCTCGAAATTCGCGTAATATTTTTTGGGCTATATTTTTTTTCCTCTCCCGCATTACTAATCCAAGACCAAGTCTTGGATACATTTCTGTTATTTCTCTTGTGTGCAAGGTATAAACTAAATGGCCAACCAAGAGTGGAACAGTGCCCGTCCACCCCTATTCTTCGGCGAGAACTTCAATTTTTGGAGAAATCAAATGGAGTCCCTTCTGAAAGCCCACATGTACCTATGGCTGATCATCCAAATGGGATTCTCTTTTCCCATAGAAGATGAGTTATCAATCGAGTGGGATAAATTGGATAAACGAACTCTCAACCAAATCGAGACCGATGCAAGGGCAACTGCAATTCTACAATGTGGCCTAACCAAGGAGCAACTCGAGCTAGTAGGTCCATGCAGATGTGCTAGAGAAATCTGGGAAAAATTGATTAACCTTCATCAAGAGATCTCAGATGAAGAAGAAGATCAGGTAAGTTATCTTGCCCTTTCGGTCCAAGCACAAACAGCCGAGTCAGAGTCTGAACTCGAATCCAATGTCGAACCAGAATCAGATGACGAATTGACTGAGACGGTAACCGATTTTGAATTCTTTTCAAAATTAGAATAAAATAATCAAACAGATACTGTAATGGTCGAGGAAGGTGTAAATTCTATTGCAAGGAAAAATCCTAAAGAACCACCAAAGAAGGAGCTTCAACTAGTACCCGAGTTCGACTCAGACACAGAATCAGAAGATGCGCCTAGATCCGAGGCGGCAAGAATCAAGGGGGAGATTCCCAATAAGGAACCAAAAGGTAAAAGTGTAAATTCAGATTTTAAAAATCATGTAATTTGTTACACATGCAAGGAGAGAGGGCACTACCAAAGTGAGTGTCCTACTCGTAAGATTCGAACGACACCACCGACGGCGATAAAGGAACCAATTCCAAAAACACGAAAGGGCAAAAGTCGCATTCAATGCTTCAAGTGCCAGGAGTTCGGGCATTACAAAAGTGAATGCACAGATAAAAGAGTTACCAAGAATGTCGGACAAACAATCGACAAAGATAAATTTACAGTATTTGAAAATCCATTATTTACCTTGAATAATGTGATTGATTCATGTAAATTAATTAAGGCAAATTTTAGAAAATTAAAACAAGAAAATGAAACCCTAAAACATAAGGTCAATATGTTAGAAAATTTAATTCATAATCTTGCTGATTTCGAAAATCCGGAGTATTACTCCAATTGTGACCTTACTTAGATAATTGTTTGCTTTAATTGTGTGTTTCTTTTTATTTTTATTTTTGTTTTTTTTTTTTGCTTAGAATTAGGATTGACTAGTTTAAGGACTAAATAGTTACTTAAAACTTGAAAACCTAGTATTGGGAGGAGGTGAGATGATAGTACGTTAGGGAATCCCTTCAAATAAGGTCAAGTATACACTACTTGGTTTGTTTAGTCTGGTGGAACTAGCCGAAGCTACCGATCCAAGACCCAAACTAGTTAGACCAAAATCTTTCAAGGAGTGACTTGAAGATGAATTTTCTATAAAAGGCTTTGTCAAGGAAAGGGTTGATGATCCAATAAGGCCACGGCCAAAGAAGGCCTAGTGTCTCGCCAAGACCTGGAAGCCAATTATAGAAAATCAAATTCACTTTACTATTGTCAGATTTGAATCTAACACAAATTTTAAGTAAATCTTAGATTTAACACTAATTTGAAGATAAAAATAAAGCATCTCACAAAACCCATAAGGTTAACTTGTTTGATCACGTAGAAATAGGTGAGATATCTAGGACCTAAGAGTATATGTCACTATCCTTCTATATAAAACTCAAAGTGCTTTCAAAAGTTATTCAAAATTATCTCTAGTTTTCAAATTAATTCAGTTTACTGTACCATACTTTTTCAACTCCAACAGTTTTTTTAATATATTGAATTTCATGTTAAATATCTCAATAGACCCGTTTTAAATATCTAGGGCTTGTTTGCTTTAGTTATTGATTGGTCAAACATAGTTAACTGAGTCAAACATGGTCAAAATAGTCAATCCTAGTCAACACTGAAATCCCTTAAGGCACTTAGATAAAGTCAGACGTGTCGGATACAAAGGGTTTGTTTTTTTGTTTTTTTTATTTTTCCGAAAAAAATTTAGATTTTTCAAAACCCTTATGCTCTAAAACTTATTATCATCTTAAAATAAGGTTTTCAAAAATTGATTCAAAAACCTTCCTATACTACTATCTGTTTGAAAAATTATCATCATTTCAAAATATTTTTCGAAAACTGTGCTATCATTTCAAGTTATGTTTTTAAAAATTTATCTCCTTGAAAGTTATCATACTCAAAAGGTTGTTCAAAATTTTTTTTTATTTTGATAAACCCTAAAGACACAAAGGAGGTCTACTTAATGATCTACAAGGACTCCTAGGATGTGTCAAATTTTGGGGAAGTCTAAACCAAAAGAAATTATTTCAAACAAGTATTTTCTTTGGCAATTATCTTTGAAATTATTAAATAATTCTTTTGATCTGAACTGAACCCTAAGAACTCAGAGGAAGAATACTTGTTGTCAACAAGCTTCCAAGAACTGTGTCAAGTTTAGGAGGAGGTCAAATTAAAAGAGTTATTAAATATTTCTAAATAATATGTTTCCATACACTATATTTTCAAAATTGTGTCGAAAATATAAGTAATTTGTCATACAAAATATTATTATTTTAAAATATTTTTTTGGCTTATAAACTTATTTTTGAAATACCATTTGAAATAATATTTGCTTGAGTTTTGAGAATTTCCAGGACACTTAGGAAAATGTCTTTGTAGTTAACAAGGGTTCCTAGGATTGTGTCAGACTGGAAAAGAAACCTAGTCAAATAAAATATTATGGTTTCAAAATGCATAACATTTTTTTGAAAAAGTACTTATATTTTTCAAAAAATGCATAATCTTCAAAAAGTACTTATATTTTTCAAAAATACATAATCTTCAAAAGTACTTATATCTTCAAAAATGCATAATATCTTTCAAAAGTACTTCTATTTAATGTTTTCAAAAGTACTAATATTTTTCAAGGCAATAGTGTTCTAAGTGCGTGAATTTTCTAAAAGACTTGCCTACAAATACAATTTTTTTTAAATACCTTTCAAAGTGGAGTTTTGCAATTTAAAGCTTTTTGCTATGCTTTCAAGAATTATGCTAAGTATTTTTATATTTTCAAGACTCTTAAGATCTGATACACAAATTTTAAAATTTCTTTCAAAATATATTTTTCAAAAGTTCTTTATTGATATATAGCCAAGGGGGAGAGTTGAAAAAGTGAAATTAAATTCTTCCTTAAAACTTTTTCCCTTTTTAATGAAAGTTTATCCTAGAAATGGTCTAAAACATAAGGAGAAGAGTTTCACATTAAGGGGGAGAGAAAGAAAGAGAAAAAAGAATTTTTTTTCAAAAGTAAAGCAAAAGTTTCTAAGTATCTAAGTATTTCAATTTTTTTTAAGTGAAATTTTCCTTAGTAAACAAGATTTGTCTGAGCAAAACTTTTCGAAAATTTTGGCAAATATTTCTAAGTTTTTTTTGGAAAAACTTCTCTAGAAATTTCTTAAGAATTATGTTTTTCAAAATGCACAAAGTGTTTCCAAGCAAATTCATCTAAATGTGCAAAATTTTCTTTAGTAAACAAAATTTTTCCCAAAGTTGAACTTTTTTTTGGAAATTTAGCTTCAAGAATGAAAATTTTGCCTAAGTAAAATTTTTTTAGGCCTTGTAAGTAAAAGTTTGGTTCAAAATTTAGGCCTGCAAAACTTTTTATAATGGAAAATTATCTAAGTGTAAAAAGTTTTGATAGTGAAAATGCTTTTACTCTATTTTTGAAAAACACTTTGTCAAAAACATGAAGCACTTACAAAAACTCAAAAATCCCTGTTAAATATGTTGTTCACCCATAAATGTTTTTTTTGATATATGTCAAAGGGGGAGGAAAGGTCAAAGTTAAGAGTTAAGTTAATTGTTGTTTTATAACACAATTATTCAGGGGGAGTATGAGAAATTTTTTTTTCAAAATTACATTGGTTTTAGACTTTATACTGTTCAGAATTGCTATATTTAATTGGTCTTAACCTTATTGCATAATCTGTTATAATTTTTACTTAACTTTGAATTGTGTTGCCATAAATCAAAAAGGGAGAGATTGTTGGTGCAGGAAGCACCATATCGAACCTTGTTTTGATATTGGCAAAGGATTCAAAGTTAACTACTATTTGTGATCTAACGAAGTTACTCAAGTGTGCAGAAAAAAGTCCTAGCGAAGGGCTGCTAGGCACCTGGCGAAGGACTGCCAGGAAACAAAGTCCTAGCGAAGGGCTGCTAGGCACCTGGCGAAGGACTGCCAGGAAACAAAAGTCCTAGCGAAGGGCTGCTAGGCACCTGGCGAAGGACTGCCAAGAAACAAAGACCTGGCGAAGGGCTGCTAGGCACCTGGCGAAGGGCTGCTAGGCACCTGACGAAGGAATGCCAGGAAACAAAGACCTGGCGAAGGGCTGCTAGGCACCGGGCGAAGGATTGCTAGGCACCTGGCGAAGGACTGCTGGGCAAAAGTCCAACCAGAGGAGTCGGTTGGCAACAGGTAAATTCTCCTGAGAGGAGTAGGTGAGGGCGCGTTCCCCGTCGAGGGAACAGTAGGCGTCGGTTCGACCTAGGGTTCCATTTTGGAGACCCAAAGTCAGAACCAAGACAGCTACGGCTGTAAAATTCACTAACATACTTGCTTTATCATGTTTGGTACTAACCCTGGATGCAGGACCGAAGGAACGAGTTTCTGTAGCTCAGAACGCTCCAAAGGAGAGGGGCAGCAGATGGGTTGGGCGCCCGGGAGGTCCTGGGCGCCCGAGGTCAAAGCCAAACAAGAGTTGAGCAAGAAAATGCTTCGGAAGCTCACTGCGCCAGGCGCCCCCAAGCTCCCGAGCGCCCCCGTGCTCCTGGGCACCCCGGATGCCTCCGGCGCCCTGGGTCCAAGCCAACGAAGCAGATAGAGTTCAAGTCAGCGAGAAGCCAGCTGACCAAGTCAATCCGGGCGCCCCCATCAAACCTCGAGCCTGATCCTGGAGGGATAAAGGCTGACCGAGTGGTTTTCAGATCGAGTGACACGTGGAGGGTGCCCCCAGGTGCACTATATAAGGGGCTCGACCCCCAAGGCTTCTGACACAATTCTTCCAACGCCAATACGCTCTTCGACTCAAGCGCTCTGCTCCGGAAATCTCCTATCTCGAGATTCAAGCGTCGACGACGACCCTCTGCTCCAAAGCACGATCCACACCGGGCGTTGGTAACGAAGAATTTAATTTTTAGTTTACTGTACTACAACTGTAATATTTTTCTGTAAACATTTGCGTACATATAGAATTGCCCGCAGTAAACAGTCAACAACCGTGGGCCTTGGAGTAGGAGCCGACCGCGACTCCGAACCAAGTAAAATCGCTTGAGTTCTTGTGCTGTGTTTTCAATTCCGCTGCGTATTCTCTTAACCTCGAATCCGAAAAGTTTTTAACGATATTCACCCCCCCCCCTCTATCGTATTCTCTAGATCCAACAGAAAATAGTACCAAAGTGAAGGAATGTCCTAGTTAACCTAGGCAATAAGTCCTGGTTCGAAGAATTGGGCTCTAAGTCTTGATCATGGATTGGGCACTAAGTCCTGGCCGTGGGTTGGGCACCTACGACCTGACCGAGGGTTGAGCATGAAGTCCTGGTTCATGGAATTGGGCAATAAGTCCTGGCCGAGGGCTGGGCACCGAAGTCCTGATGAGTGAAGTTGGGAAATAAGTCCTAGTCGTGGACTGGGCAGAAAGTCCTGGTGAGTGAAGCTGGGCAAAAGTCCTGATAAGTGAAGTTAGGCAATAATTCCTGGTCATGGACTGGGCACGAAGTCCTGGTCGTAAGATTGGGCAAAAGTCCTGGTGAGTAAAGCTGGGCAAAACTCCAACCGGATGGGCCGGGTGGCAAAACTTCTCCTGAGAGCAGTAGGTGAAAGGCGTGTTCCCCGGGATGGGAACATCGGCGTCGGTTTGACCTAGGGTTTCGAGGGGAATCTGAAGTCAGAACAAAAACCTTTAAGGCTAAGGATATACATGTGTTTGTCTTGTGTTTTTGTATCTTGCAGGTACTAGAATTGGAGGCAAAGCATGCAAACACACACAGGAAATAGCTGGAAACCTACTCCTAGGAGCCTAAATGGACTCAGGCACCCAAGAGCACCAAGGCGCCCTGGATGCCAACCGCCTGAGTCATTCAGGCACCCTGGATAAAAGGCTTATCAGCTGTTGTGATTTTGGTGCGACGATCCGGTTTGACCAAGGCAACTGAGGTGCCCCCTTCAACATAGGCAACCAGTAAAGAGGCTATATAAAGGGGTTCGACCCCTCAACTCAGAACAACAATTCTGAGATCATTCTAAGCTTTCCAAGTGACGACAAAGCGCTAAAGACGAAGCTCTGCGACCAAGGAGGCTCCGGGAGGAAGTGTGCGGCACTTCGGAGCTCCAGATCGGCCGAGTCTTCGACCGTTTGTTTGGTTTGATTTACTTTCCACATTTACACTCCGTAATACTTTTTGATTGTAAATCATACACTGTAAGACGGGTTTCTTCGCCTCTGGAAAGTTCGGAAAGGAGACCATTAGTGGACGGGTGTTTCTCGTGCTTAGGCCTTGGATGTACTAACCCTGGGGGGTCGGGAACCAAGTAAATCCTGTGTGTCAAGTCTCTTTCTTTTCGTTCATTATAGTTTCTGCTACGCACTAACTCTCTATCTAGAACAATCGAAAGACACGGTTTCCGTAAAAGTTTTTATGAGTCGATATTCACCCCCCCCCCTCTATCGACGGCACCGGTCCCCACATCTCCTTCTTCTATTCGGAGATTGCTGAGTTGATTCTGAAGTATGTCTCTTTTTGTTCGTTTGTCTTAGAAGGTACCTTCATGAAGTTTCACGAACTTTTTCCAAACTTCCTTTGCTGATCGATAGTTCACGATTTAGTTGACATCTTGCGCAGGCGATACAATCAGCAAATGGAACTCTGCATTCCCTTTTGCTGCAAAATCTGCTTGCTCCTTCTTTGTCCAGAGGCTTTCATCTTTAGGTTTGTTGTCGACGTCTTTGGGAGCTACAAAATCATTTTTCATTATTAAAAGTAACTTAAAATCAATTTTAAAAAATACCTGTATTTTTCGCTTCCAACTAGCGAACTCCCCCTCAAACTTTGCCGGGTAGATAATTAGTCTGATCATTTTGCAAGATGCTTCAGATGACGGTTAGTCCTTCTGGAGCATCCTAGCTATGATATCAATTGTAGGTGATCATGCGGTCGGCAAGAGGGGGGCTAAATTGCCCCTGCAAATATAAATAAAATATCTCTTGTTCTTTCTTAACAAAGATGGTGTTGGTGCAGGAAGTACCATATCGAACCTTGGTTTGATATTGGCAAAGGATTCAAAGTTAAGTACTATTTGTGATCTAACGAAGTTACTCAAGTGTGCAGGAAAGTCCTAGCGAAGGGCTGCTAGGCGTTGAAGACCTGGCGAAGGACTGCTAGGCACCTAGCGAAGGGCTGCTAGGAGTTAAAGACCTAGCGAAGGACTGCTAGGCACCTAGCGAAGGGCTGCTAGGAGTTGAAGACCTGGCGAAGGACTGCTAGGCACCTAGCGAAGGGCTGCTAGGAGTTGAAGACCTGGCGAAGGACTGCTAGGCACCTAGCGAAGGGCTGCTAGGAGTCTAAGACCTGGTGAAGGACTGCTAGGCACCTGGCGAAGGGCTGCTGGGAATCTAAGACCTGGCGAAGGGCTGCTAGGCACCTGGCGAAGGACTGCTTGGTACCGAAGACTTGGCAAAGGACTACTGGGCAAAAGTCCAACCGGAGGAGCCGGTTGGCAAAAGGTAAATTCTCCTGAGAGGAGTAGGTGAGGACGCGTTCCCCGTCGAGGGAACAGTAGGTGTCGGTTCGACCTAGTGTTCCATTTGGGAGACCCGAAGTCAGAACCAAGACAGCTACGGCTGTGAATAACTAACATTCTTGCCTTGTTTATTATGGAACTAACCTTGGATGCAGGGACCAAAGGAATGAGTTTCTGCAGCTCAGAATGCCTCAAAGGAGAGGGGCAGCAGCTGGGCTAGGCGCCCAGGAGGTCCCGGGCACCCAAGGTCAAAGTCAAACGAGCAGCTGAGCAAGAATCGCTTCGAAAGCATACTAGGCCAGGCGCCCTGAAGGACCCGGGCACCCTCATGGTCCTAGGCGCCCTGGGTCCAAGCCAAGTTATGATCGAAGCAAACTCAGCCACGAAGCCAAGCAGACCAAGTCGCCCCCAGTGTCCCAGGCGCCCCCGTCAACTCCGAGGCCGATTCTGGAGGGATAAGCGCTGACTGAGCTTCGGATGAGGGTTCTCGGATCCGAAGGCACGTGTCAGGCGCCCCCAGCGTCCAGGGCGCCCCCAGGAGTGCTATAAAAGGGGCTCGACCCCAAGGCTTCAAGACATCAATTTTCCTACGTCTCTACACTCTTCGTTCAAGCGCTCTGCTCCGGAAACCTCCGATCTCGAGATTCTAGCTTTGCTCCGAAGTATGACCCACACCGAGCGTCGGTAACGAAGAGTATAATTTTCTTTATTGCACTACCATTGTAACAATCTTTGTAAATCTTTGCGCCATTATAGAATTGCCCGCAGTAAATGGTCAAGGACCATGGGCCTTGGAGTAGGAGCCGACCGTGACTCCAAACCAAGTAAAAATACTTGTGTTCCATGTGTTTTGAGTTAAATTTCCGCTGCGCATTCTCTTTTCTAATCCGAAATGCTTTCACGATATTCACCCCCCCCCCTCTATCGTGTTTTCTCGATCCAATAGATGGAAGTTAGTTCACAATAATAGTAGAGAACATAAAAATGAACTAGATAGAAAAAGGAAAGAGACACATAGATTTACTTAGTTTACAACTAGAAAGGTTGCTAACTCAAGGCAAAATAAAAGTGCAAACTCCAGATGAACTCCTTGGGGTAGAGATGCCTCTTTATAACATGAAAAGCTCAGAAAACAATGGAAAACTAAACTGAATTTTGATCACAATGTAATTGATGAATGGAACTGAGCTATGGAGGCCTATGTATAGCCCCGTTCAACTTTATCATAATGCTGATGTGGCACAATAAGGGCACCCGAGTGCTTGGGGCGCCTAACACATGGCTTGGAAGTTATCCACTTCGTAACGTTTGCAAACAGCTAATCTATGAATAAGAATCACTTCTTGGACACCTCTATGCTCTAAGGCACCCGAGAATAGGGGCGCTTGAGTCCATAGGGGCACCCTCATTCTCGGGCACCCTAAAGCATATGTGCGCCTGAGAGCTCGAGCGTCATAAAGCATAGGGGTGGCCGAGTGGCTTAGGTCAGCTCCTTGCTGACCAGTCTCCAGCGACTCTTCTTGAGTGATTTCAAACCTTCCAAAGTTGGGCTCACCCGAACCCTCCTTCGGCCTTTGCCTCGAGTGAGCTTCCCCCCCGAATTCTCATTCCTCGGATGTCGTGTGCATCCTTCTCGCTCCACTGACATACTCTTCAGCAGAACTCCACGTCCCTCGAATGCACCGAGCTCGTTGGCTCCCTTCCCGTGCCATCCTTCTCGACCGCTGCATCTTCCTCTCAACTTCCTGAGCTCCTAAGCTCCTGCACACTTAGACATAGGGATCAAACACAAGAGTACCTAACTTGACTTTGTTGACCACATCAAAACTCACCCGAGGTACTTACAGAAACTTACTTTTTTTAACTAACTAATTTCAAATCTTTCTCATCTTGAAAATATGTTTTTTCCTACAAACATACTTCTCAAAATGTCTCTTTAAATACTGATTACATGTCTTTACAAATTTAGTTTATTCTCTTGGTCTTGGATCTATCTTTAGGACACAATAAGAATTCTTCCTTGTAGTTCACAAAGGAATCCTAAGTACGTGTCAGGTTAACAGGGAGTCCAAAATTAAAAGATCAAAATCTATTTTAATCGCTAAAAATTCTTCTTTGAATTTTATTTCTGACTTTAAAATATTTCCAAATCTTTTTTGGCTTGAAAAATCTTTTTGAATTTTTTTTTTTCAAAAATAATTGCAAGTATCTTCAAAATTTACATTGTATGTTTCTTACCTTAATTGTACATGCCTTGAAATCTTTGAAAATTATTGTTTAATAGTTGCAAAGTGTTTTTGACCTTGATTGCTTCACACTTAACTTTTTGAAAGATACTTATTTGAGATCTTTAAGACCTAGTATTTAAAAACTCCTAGACCTAAATTTACAACTTGTGTCTTAAAAGTAGTTTCAACTTAACATTAGTATACACTTATCCTTTTTTTCTACAAATGTTCATCGAACTCCTACTTGGTCTACTATTCTTACTTATGTAAAATTTTGTTCGTTATGAATGGTTATTGCTTATCATCTACACTTTTTTTATGAATGACAAAGGGGGAGGGAAAGGGTTAAAAACTAGAAAATTTTAAAAGATAACCTTACATAACAACATTTGCTTCTTTTCTTATTACTATGTTGTTTTTTATTCTAACTTTAACCTGGGTTATCATTATATTAAATAGGGGGAGATTGTTGATGTACTACTAATGGACAAACTTTGGTTTTAATGTATGACGAAAGGGCTAAAGTTAGGTGTGTTCCTGTTTAACCTTGTTACCGAGTATGCAGGATTGAAAGGCTTAGGATTTGACACCAGGCTGATGTCCAAGGTGGTTGAGTCCTGACAGGACGTCTAGTTGGGTCTGCAAGGTCTGATAACTACTGAAGCCCAGGTTGGTGGAGACCTAACATGTAGTCTAGCTGGGTCTGCAGGACTTGATAGCTGGCTAAATGACTTGGTGGTTTAAGGAGTTAAATAAGTCTACATGAGGTAAGTAAGGTAAGTCAATGGAGGAGCAAAATCCAGAGAAGACGAGTCTCCGTTGGGACTGTAGGCGCGGTCCAGCTTAAAACCATTTTGGATCTCTAAGCTGAGACCTTTGACTAGATCCTAATTTTGGAAAGATAGGGTCTATATAATATTAAGTCTATTTTTTCTGTTTTATACTTGTGCTAACATTATTTTGTAAGGTAGTTTATTCTAGACTAACATTATTTTACAGGGTTATTTCTATAAAATTTACCTTGGATGAACAGTAGCCGAGGTGCCTCAGGTTGGACCTGAGTTGCCTTAGTATAGTCTGAAGGCGCCTCAAATGGCTGAAGGCACCTCCGAGTGGATAAGCGCCAAGGATATAATTTCAGCATCTAAGGCACCTTAGCTGGGATATGAGGCGCCTTAGTTGGGAACTGAGATGCCTAACTTTGGTTCTAAGGCACCTTCTAGAGGATAAGCAGCAAAGACCGAAGGCTTCAGATCTACTAAAATTTATCAGATATGAGGCACCTCAATTGGGAACTGAGACGCTTCAGCTATCTTATAAAAGCAGAATTCGACCAAAGGCTTTGAAACAACTTCTACACTTCGATCTTGAGCTTCGACAATCATTCTGCTTTCTCATTTTCATGCTATGGCCCTACTACTACTTGAATAAGATTGACTATTGCCGAAAGACTGAAACCAACACACGAACATTCACATCCAAATGTCCAAAAAATTGTTGGTAATGATTAAAGCTTTTGTATTTAATTCATATATGTACTTAAGGATAGTATAGGGTGTTACACTGATCCTTTTTCCTTGTATTCAACTACTCCACCCGGAGTTTACTGGTAGAGAGATTAGTGAATTTCCCATTGGAAAGGTCCAAGGGACCTGGGCCTTGGAGTCGCCGAAGGCTTCGAACCAAGTAAAACTGAACCATGTTGACTTGTGTTTTTTGTTTGTGTTTTTTCACTACACACTCTCTTTCTTTAATTCCGAAAAAGCACATTTTTATTTTAAAAGTCATATGATTCACCTCTCTCTCACATGCATTGGTCCTACAAAAACATATTCCTTCAACTGGTCAACAGGATCCATCGACTGAATACATTTATTGTAGTGTCAACCGAGCAGCGAATACATGGAAAGGCACAGGGTTCCATCAACTAATAGGAGGTTTAGTCTATCGAATGGATCCATTGACTGAACAATTTATTAGTCGACTGAACGCAACCAATATAAGAGGGTGTTGGGATCAGTGCTCACTAACGCTTCTTCTGTTGCAATGTTCTATTCTAGATGCTCTGATCATACCTGCTGCTACTACAAAGAGGATCTCTACAACAATCTACGCGGCAATCTACATCCTTTTGTTGTTGTAAGCTTTAATTTTTGTGAACTTACATTCATTCTAAAAGGGATAGAAGGTTGTTACTGTAAGTACCCTAAGGAGTTTGATCTGAAGATTGAGATTATTTTTACCTTGGATTAGCAACCTTCGTGGTTGTAAACCAAGTAACTGTTTGTGCCTCTTTTCTTTCACTTATTTGTTTTTACTTATGTTACTTATTGTTGATAACTAGCATCCATCTTTGTTTAAGCAAAACAAAAGATAGGCTTATATTTGCAAGGGCAATTCACCATCCTCTTGCCGACCACACGATCTCCAACAAGTGGTATTAGAGCGAGGACGCTCAAGAAGAACTAACCACCAACTGAAGCACTTACAAAATAGTCGGACTAGTTATCTCACTGCCAAAGTTCGAGGGGGAGTTCGCTAATTGGAAGCAAAAAAAATGTAAGTATTTTTTAAAACTGACTTGGAACTATTACTAATCATGAAACATGGTTTTGAATTTCACAAAGACACCGATGACAAAGACAAAGATGAAAACCTGTGGACAAAGAAGGAGGAAGCGGAGTTTGTAGCAAATAGGAAGGTAGAGTTTCATCTGCTAACCATTCTACTGGCACAAGAAGTCAACTGTATCTGAAACTACAAGTCAGCAAAGGAACATTGGGAAAAGGTCCTGGAGCTTCACAAAGGTACTTTGAAACAAAGTTGGCAAAATGAGATCTGCTCCATAACCAACTCAGCAATCTCCGAATGGAACAAGGAGAATCAATTGTCCAACTACATGCTAAAATCAAAGAGTTGATCACGGAACTCAAGAACCTCAGAGAAACTATAACGAGTTATGACGCACAGAGATATGCTTTAAATGCATTCCCGAGGACCCCAGACTGGACTTCCATAATAGACGCGTACTTCATATCTAAGGATCTTGAGATAAGTATCTTGGAACAATTATTTTCTACATTAGAACTTCATGAATCTCATTATGCAAGAAAGAGTAAGATGGACAACATAGCGCTAAGTACGATGAAGGTCCAACATGAGGAGGAATCTTCAGAAGATGAAGAAGACACAGCGCACATGGTAAGAAAATTATCTAAGTATTTCAAATCTAAAAGGCTTAATAAAGTGAAGGGTAAGAAACGATCCCCAAAGCAAAGAAAGATCCATTTCTACAATTGTGAGGAAGAAGGGCACATCAAGGAGAACTGCCTGAGACTAAAAGTGAACAAATCCAAAAAGGCCAAATACAAGAACCTGAAAGACATATGGGATGAATCATCATCAGATGAGTCTGATCTCATGGAACACACTAGACTTGTACAAATGGACACCCACGAAGAAGAAGAAAGCATCGATGAAGGGGGACCCACATCTAAAAACAACAGCGATGAAGGAGGAGCTTCGAATTTCAAAAAGGACATGGTAAGTGAGGTATATCTTCCACCTCCTGATGAACTTTATTCAGGTATCAAGGCAATGATGAAATCGATATGCAAATTAAAAAATCAAAATTTAGAATTGAAAAAACAATTAGCTTCTTCATGCCCACTTGAAATGTTTGACAAATTAAAACATGAAAATGAAAAGCTAAATGAAGAAATTGAACTATTAGAAAATCATGCATGCTCAAAAGTTTATAGTTCCAAAATTAGATATACTAGTGAACTAAACTAGTATTTACGTTTACATAGGGGTCAAATTATAAAAATTTCTAAAACTTATATTCTACCTAAATTTTTTATTAATCCTATTAGAAAGAACTTATATTGGGTCCCAAAATTTGTACTAAACTGTTAGATTTCATTTATTACTTATTTGTCAATTAATTTTTGTTTTGGTAATTAATGCTTTATTTGTAATCTTTCTAATTTTTTTTTCGAAGATATAATTGTTGTAGAAAAATTAATTTGATATTGTTTGATGATAGAATCTATTGTGAGCTATCTATATTTTTTTGAAATTTTTAATAATTATATAGATTTATTATGATTTTTCATTCGAAAGTATATTTTTAAATTTTAAAAATACTTTAAAAATTAATTTCATTGAATCCGATTATTCAGAATATATGAATTATCTTTCAAGCATTGAAAAATTTTTCAAATTTATTTGAAATAGAAATCAGATTTTAAATTTATCAACTCTGAATTCAAAATTATTTAAAGTTAGAAGATTGATTTCACCTTGAGAATTTTTATAGAGATGACTCTGCTAAAATTCTAACTTGGATAAAAATTCGAGTAATTTTCGATTAAAAATAAATTATTGTAAATTATTTTTAAAAAAAATAGACTTTAGATTTTAAAAAATAATTTTTCACTAAAATTTTTAAAAACTGCATTTTCTAGATACTAACTATCAGATTTGACATGTATTCAAAATTTTTTTAAAATTTTGGATGTTCAAATAATTTTCTATAAATTTTTTTATATCTTATCATTAGTGTTAAATGTACTCTTAACATGTTTAAATTTTGATGTGATCAAAGTGGGAGAAATAGGTTTAAGTTAAGGGGGAGGCTTAATTACAATTTTTATTTTACATTGTCACATATTTATTTTTGAAATGTTATATGTTCTTTTATCCTAACTTAACTCGGGTTGATGCATATCAAAAAGGGGGAGATTGTAAGTAGCCCAGGTGAGTTTTGATGTGGTCAGCCGAGTCAAGTTAAGTCCTATTATGTTGATCCCTGGGACTAAGTGTGCAAGAGCTTAGGAGTGCAGGAAGTCGAGCGGAAGACACAGTGGTCAAGAAGGATGACACGGGATAGGAGTTGACGGGTTCAGTGCATCCGAGGGGCGCGGATGTCTATGGAAGGGTATGCCCGTGGAGCAAGAAGGATACCGCGACATCCAAGGGATGAGAAGGCACGGGGAAGCACGCACGAGGAGAAGGCTGGAAGAGGATTCGGGTAAGCCCAACTCTGGAAGGCCCGAGATCACTCAAGAAGACCCGTTAGAGACTAGTCAGCATTGTGTTGACTGAAAGCCACTTGCGCGCCCGTGAATGAGGGTGCCCCGATGCACTCGGGCGCTCCTGTTCCCGAGAGCCCCAATGCATACAAGTGCTCGAGAAGCAATAATTTATCCACAGCTAGTCGTTCATGAACATTGAGAAGTGGATAACCCTTAAGCTATGTGTTAGGCACCCCTAAGCACTCGGGCACCTGTATAGTGCCACGTCAGCGATCAGATAGACTTGACTGGGGCTATAAATAAACTCCCAGAGCTTAGTTACTTTCATTCATTCATTGTAAACGAATTTCTTTTGAGTTTTTCTGTTCCTTTCTGAGTTCTAGTATGTGTAAGAGGCTTCTCCGCCCCAAAGAGTTTGATCTGGAGATTAAGCTTATTTTTGCCTTGGATTAGCAACCTTTCTAGTTGCAAATCAAGTAACTGTTTGTGCCTCTTTTCTTTCGCTTAGTTTTTTTTTTTTTTGCTTGTGTTACTTATTGTTGAAAACTAACATCCATCTTTGTTTAAGCAAGACAAAAGATAAGCTTACATTTGCAAGGGCAATTCACCACCCTCTTGCCGACCACACGATCTCCAACAGTTACTATCTCCTTACTGTTGCTGTTGAATCTGACACTTTTATCTCGCTCTGGAAAATTCTTCGGGAAAATTCCTAGAGTTCCGGGGACTCAAATGGTATTAAACTAAATATTTTTATGGGCTAAAGGGCTTAAAATCTCAAAACCAGGGGCTTAAAGTGGAATCTTATAAAATTAGTGGCAGAATTGGAAAATGAAGAAATCGATGGGCTAAATTGCAAAAGACCGGCTTAAAAGGGGTCTGTTAGGGCTCGGTGTCTTCGGCCGCTTCTACTCCTCGCTTCTCGATCAAACCCCAGTAGACGTCTCCTCCACTGGACCACCTCTCTTCCTTTCATCTTGCTCGACACTGGTGACCAGCTCCGTCACACCCACCTCCCCACAGGTCGATTGTTGGGGTACCGAGCGGGACAACAATCGACCCCTATTCGATTTCTCTTTTCTCTTCTTCTCTAGAACGCGTCGGTTGGATCTCAGATTTGGGGAAGGTCGGGCAAGTTCTTCGGAGTCCGATAGCATTATTGGAGCCGACAGTTTAGGGCCATCTCCAAGTTTTGGGTGAGTACATAGCTGGACTGTGATTCGTGGTGTGTCTTTGTTGCTTGTGGACACCAGGTCTGGGAGTCTGTCGAGCCCTAACCCATTGTATTTCCTCAGTGTCCTGGCGAATTGGAGGTTGCATGAGTTGTTGGCTCGGATCTGTACCTGAGATTGGTTGTTCCTCCTCCCTTATTGTTGTGTCACCAGATTTGGTGCAGGGAAACTCTTCGATACCCTATCAGGTAAGGATTGTGAGTTGTAGTATCGTTCTTTGGATGAATTGACTTGAGATTCTTTAGATCAGTGTAGGGGAATTGTGACCTAATTAAAATGTAGCTTGCAATGGGAATTCGGTATGGGTTATGTGATGTAGTTTTGGAGTTCAATTTATCCTTTTCTGTTGACACCTTGTATGTGTAGAGTTTGGGTGGTGTTTTTGTGCTTTGGGTGAGTCATCTTGAGCTTTTAATCCTGTGTTATTCTGTGTTGAAGAAATCTTTAATTGAGAGTTTGATTCCTAGGAATATCCTTTATGGTAAATAAGTTCTGTGGGATTGGAAGTTCTTTGATCGACTTTGGATCATAGGGCTTCATTTGCAGGGCTGCTCAATGGTTGATCAGTTTTAAATTAATGGAGAATTGACATGATCTGTGAGTTTATACTCTTGGTGATCTTGAGATGGTCTTTCCCTTAGCTGTGTGTTGGGTTAGGGAGGGCTATGGTATTGTGATTTTGGTTTGGTTCTAATGTTAAGTTTGGTTGGATCTTGGTTTAGGTTTGGACTAAACCTAAGTTGAACTCAATCACGGAAACTTATGCTAATCATCTAACTTGGGATAATTAAAATGATTACGGTAATTAGGTTAACCCTGATACGGTTTAGGGATTTGTTTAACTATTTGATAATTGTTATGATAGCTAAAATTTTGTCCGTTAATACAGGACACCGATCGCTTTTGGATTATTGGCGGGTGGTTCTTTCTTCTTGATACGGATTTCACCTATTTGGAGGCGGGTACTTCTTGCTTGTATCTATAGTTCTACTTTATCTTTATGCATGACTATTTGTTATTTATGTAGTAGGCTGATATTGACCTTTATCTACTACCGTTTTTGTTATCCTGCTTGATACTTTTGCTTGATCTTTGAGATGATCAAATTCTTTTCTATACAGTCTTGTTTATTTGTTATCTGATTCTGTATAGCATGGGTACAACATGAGTATGTAGATATAGAATAACAGACCACTGTATGGTTGCATTGATTGTGTCTAGTCATACTTGCACGTGTGTCTAGATATAGAGTGATTGGGTTATGGTGGGATGTCATTTGATAACTGCATTGGTTGATTCTGTTATTACTTGCATGTGCACTTAGATGCATGATGGTTAGGTTATTATACATGTGATCGACCTGTGCATGTTATGTTGATTTATGTATGATGACCTGGTAGGGGTTGCATGTGTTTGAGTCATGCACTATACCTGCACTGTTGCATGCCCGCGATCAGCGACTCCCTTGTGGTTGAGCCTATCATCTTCCGGTACATGATATGCACGCATGGCCACTCATGGGTTAGTGGATACCGTTGGATGTGTGCATTTGCTCTGTACTGCTCTGCTTGACCGCTCATGGGTAGTGGTTTCGGACCGTGGTAGCAGGCAGGCATCCCTTCTCTTTCCATAGACCAGAGGAGATGAGAGCGACGCTCCCTCATATATACATGGGGTAGGTGTGGTCCCCCGTCAGCATCCTGTCCACTCGGTCACTCAGGAGCAGTAATAGTAGGCTGCGTACTGTGTCACAGCTCTACCCACTCGGGCGACACAGTATCGCCTGTCTCGGTGGCTTGACTGGCGTCAGGGTGACCATGTCATTGCATCATGTGCATATGATGCATTGTGCATTTTGATTGTAATTACTGCATTTATTTGCTGCACTTGTTTGACATGCACGTACAAGATATACTTATGTGTGGTTTGATGACATTGCACTTGCTCGTGTTGATACGAGTCTTTTATAGTCATGATAGACTGATTTCTGGTATGTACAGTCAGTTGTATTTTTAGTTATGGATATTCTGATATCCCTGTTGAGACTGTATCCTATTGTTTCTTTTTAGCTTACTTAGCTATTTTGTTCAGCTATGCATATCTTTCTATATACTCGCGGAGTCCACTTGGACTCACCACCCATCACAATATTTTTGTTTTCAGGTTGATAGCTCGCCAGAGGAGCCCAGTTGCCGGTCCCGGGCCACGACTCCATTTGGATGGGTGCTTCTGCTGGTTTTGTTTTCTTTTGATAGCATTGTCTATGTTTTGTATTTGTTTTGTTACCGTGGGCTTGTATTGGATTTATTCCTGCGGTATTGTATTTTTGAGTCCTCTGTTGGACTATGTGTTGGTTGTTTTGCTGCGCGTCTGCCCTGGGGGCAGGTCAGGTGAGTGTTACGGATTTTTGGTATTGCGATATTTTCATTTTCCATATATTAGATATTTGTTTTGAGGCCTGAGGCTTATTTATAAATTGCGTATGTTGTATGTTTGTGTAAATTGCCCGCCGGACAAGGGAGATGCTGTCCGATTTTATATTGGATCAGCGGCTCTATTGGTCTCGGGGCGTGACAGTTGCACACTTTCACTTTCTTCAAACGCTTTTCAAAGATAGGAATTTAGTGGATTGCCCAATAAAGCGGTAAAGGATCACGGACCTTGAAGTAGGAGTCAATGCAGACTCCAAACTAAGTAAAATATATTTGTGTTCTGAATTGTGTTTTTCTACTACTTGACTTTGCTTTGTTTATGAAAAAGAAAAGAAAGTATTTAAATGAGCGAGATTCACCCCCCCCCCCCCCCCTTCGTCTCTAACGATCCTATAGACTGCTGCATCTCCAACTCGATCAGTTGTTGTTCATGGTCCATCTCTATAATAAGTGGAACTATGCGGATGAGAAAGATGATGGCAGCTATCCATCTAGTCATTCCAGTGCTACGAGAGAGCTTCTTGGTCAAGGTGGCAGCATCAACGACAGTGACCCTACCTTGCACAATGATCGCAAACTCCGCGATAGAGCTCGACATGTGAGAGCAAGCCATTGGCCTACTTCAGAAGCGAACTCTTTGATGGAAACGAAGGAGGCGGTTTGATTTTTTTTAGAAAAAAATAAAGTTGTTCATTTTTTTCCCTCGGCCACGGGGGTCATTTTTCTTTTCTTTTTATCAAATGAACTATTCTTATTTTCTTTAACTCACATATCAATATTTACCTTAATAAAAGAAGTATTTGTCTCCTCTATAGATGAGCAAAAATAACAAAAATATCAAGTAAAATTAAACAAATGATTTAAAATTTTTCACTAATTATACTAAAGTGTAATTTGATATTTATGAAATTACATATATATTTACTGATTTATATCATCCACCCAACTCCATGTAATATTTCTGAACCAATTATTTGTCATTATAGACTTAACGAAACATATCTTTATGATTTTTTCTCAATAGTGGTTGATGTAAGAATGTTTGGATGATGGATCATTTGTACGTGGAACCGGACCACTCTTAGGATTAATAATGTAAGTTAAATATATGTCAACTTAAAAAAACAATTCGAACTTAATTAAACAATACACATAAGGTCAAAAAAAAATACAACAAAGAATTACTAGTCTTTTGTGGAGAAATCTATTAATAATCAAAATAAAGTCAAACAATTGCAGCATATCGACAATGGATTTGAAAGGAAATACTCATCGTTGTTAAGGAAGTGGGAAAATATAGATCACGCTGCACATTGGGAGGACTTTTAAAGATGACAAAGAAAATGGTAGCTTTGCTAGATAAAGAAAATGTCCTAACTTAAATATTAAATTTTTTGAGTCCAAAAGAATTTATTTAATTAAAATATAATTGTAACATTTTTTAAATCGATTACTGATAATTTGATTTTATTTTTAAAATGCAACGTAATTTATAAATTGCCGCTCTTGTTACTCCTTCAAAAAATACACAGAGAAATGATACACATAATGAAAGTCAATGTCTCAGTAAAAACTTTGACTGTCACTCGAAGGTGTTAGTATTGTGAGAGAAGTGTCCTAAGGCAATCGTCTTATGATTGTAATCATTTATTTTAATAAATGAATATTCACTATTTGAGTATACATGCTTGTGTATTTGATTGAGATCTTGAACTCATTTACTGAATGTCCGCAATACAATTCACAGCATGAGAGAATTTGTGATGAATTCACAACTAGTGATTATCTCTACATGTGCAATTGTGAAGTATTAAAATTGTCCCTAGTCGATGAATTGATAAATACGGACACTATCAATTCTGTTGAGACTAGCATGAGTTATTCTCTAATCAGCTGATTCTCACTGGCTGGTGACATTGGGATGTCCGGAGATAAACATGAATGCTAGTTAAGGGAACTAGTTCATTGGAGTGACTAGCTGTAAAACTTCATATGGTAATCTACATATAGATATGTCAATGAAGTTCTTACTGCAGCTTAAGTGCGATGTTCCTTTGACTTGCGGTATTCAAGTCATCTTGGTCATGGAGACTTATACTTTGACACATTAAGCAAGCATCTCTAAGGAGGTGTGGACCCAGGATGGTTGGGTATAAGCCGAAGTGCCCGAAGATGTTTGAACAGCCTACAAAGGATTCACCACTCCTTGCAAGGAGATGTATACCCAAGGCCTATCGTCGGATTGTTACTCAAAGCCTCTGGCCAGAGCATCACATGTTCAGAGTATGAATCTCTCAGAAAAATGAGAGTAACTAGAATCCGTAGGACGAGAAAAATATTGCTTGGGCTAGGTGTGACGTAGTCAGCCTAGTGGGGACTGACACACATAGACCGTGTCCTGAACCAAGTGGGTATAAGATGGTGAAGGGAATGAGGCACGATTCATTATAGCTGCTGAAGGGTTTCAAAATTATTTCTGAGGTCAACCGTTGATCTTTCGATTAATTGGGGGTCATGATGTACTACTATGTGCCACTCATGATCGTTCTATAATTGGTTGATTATAGACTGCCAATATAAATCGAAAGTCTATTTAGTCACACGCACTACGAGTAATCCGAGGGATTTAAAATAAGTTGAAAATTGGATTTTTCCGATCAAGAGAGATAAGCCGAATCTGAATTTTTCAGAGACGCATCGGAAGCATAAAATGGTTAAGTCTTTTGAAGACTTATTGGACGAATTAAATGAGTTTAATTCATATGGTCTTGGATTGGGTTTTGCCGGCCAAAGAGGGTCCCCACCCTCTTTGTTTGGTCGGCCACATCAAAAGGGGAGAACCAAATTGTTTGGTTCAATTTATAAAATAAATCAAATGTGGTTTGTTTTATAAAATTATGGATGATATAAATTTTATAATAAACCAAGGTTTGGTTTATTTTTCATGGAAATTAAAATGAACCATGGATTGGTTTATTTTATTTTATAAAATCAATAATGGATTGATTTACCATGATAAAGAAATTTATATAAAGAAATTTATTTTTCATGGAAATTAAAATGAACCATGGATTGGTTTATTTTATTTTATAAAATCAATAATGGATTGATTTACCATGATAAAGAAATTTATATAAAGAAATTTCTTTCCATAAAAAAAAAAGGGGGAGACATGGTTGCTTTTATCATAAATTAAATTATGATAAAAACTTGGCATGATGGAATAAATCATAGAAAAATTTATATGATAAATTTCTTATAAAAATTTATTCCATAAAAAGGAGACTTGGCGATTGAGAGACTACTATATAAAGGAACCAAGACAATGCTTGGAAATCAATCTAAGAGATCTAGAAATAAGCCCTCTCTCTCTCTCCTTCTCTCCCTCTCCCTCCTCTAGTGCCGCCGGCCCTAAAAGGAGGACCCCTTTGTTGTCGTGAGCTTCATCCACCAAGCAGCTGCCGAAGAAGAAGAAGAAGCGGGCGCAACTCCTTCCTTCCTCCCGGAATCTTGATTCCGTTCTTCGTTTGGTGGTTAGTCTTCCCATCTCTCTCTTGGTATTCTTGTCGTGCCTTTGGAGAATCTAGTAGTTCTTGTCGGCATGAAACTCGTGGCTTTGCGAAGTCATCCCGAAGAAAACTCGGCGTGGACGCGAATAGAGGCGGAGCTTCCAAGGGACGCTTACGGTTGGATCTCGTCCCTTCCTTCGAGTTACGAGAGGTACTAAGTAAATTAGTTTACTTTCTGCAAAATTTTAATATATGATCATGTCTACACAATATAAGGTTGCATGCTTAGATGTGTGGTTAAATAATTTGGGAAATTATTTATGCTAAATCTTCCGCTGCACGTAATAAATTTTAAAATTACGAACCCGAATCCATGTCAACATACACTCGGTCCCAACATTGGTATCAGAGCCGGTTAGTGTTCGACATAATCATATAATTATTTTGCGGAAAACTTTGTCATGATCTCAATTTTGGAAAATTTTTCAATTATGGAAACTTTCCAATTATGATAAATTTTAGATTTAGGAATTTCAAAGTTTGGAAATCCTTATGAAATTTCGCAAACTTTTGAAATATCCTAGTTTCTGAAATTTTATGATAATTGTGAAAACTTCCCATTTTTGGAAACTTTCCAATTTTGGAAATTTCTTATTTTGGAAATTTTTCAATTTTAGAAATATGTAAGTTTTCTTTGTACTAGAAACTTACAATTATTCTGAAAAACTATTGTGGAAAGCTCGCAATTTTGGGCACTTTCTTTCAAGAAAGTCTAGACAAATTTATGGATCATTAATTGACAATTAAATTCGAATTGGGTTTTAAATTATTAACAAAATTCTTTACTTTGGGTAGTGCCTCGGGGAGCCACCCAAATTAAAGTTAGTTGTTGTAATTTAATTTCCTATTTTGAATAAGAATTATCAAGTTTAATTTGGCTACGCCTCGGGGAGCGGGCCAAATTAGATTTATGACAAATTTCTTTTCTTTGGGTATCTGAGCCTCGGGGAGCCACCTGAAGAAAATAATTTGTTGTAATTAATTAATCCATAAATAAAATATGTAATCAAATCTTGAAAATTTTGAGGTGATTCTCAAACGATAATTTCCTTATTTGATTTAAGAGGTGACGCTCTTGCATATTGTTGTCTCCAAAATTAATTAGGAAATTGTTTCCTATAGAGTATATTTCCTTAAATAAGATTTTCATGAAAATAATATGTGGTTGAATTAAGGGAATCTGTCTCTTAATTTAATAAGATTTGATTTAGAGAAATCAAAGTCTTAAACATATTATTTCCGAAATTTATTATGACAATTTAGGAAATTGTTTCCCAAAACAATTTCTTGAATAAAGTGTGAAATTAAAATTAGGAAATCTGGTTCCTAATTCAATTAATGAGACTTGATAAATTAAGTCACATACATACTTTATTAAGGAAATCGTTAGTACATGACATAATTATATGTCATGAATGTGCTTAGAAAGAAAAGCATGAGACCCAAAACCCCTTACAAAATATTAAGGCCAACACCTTCCAGTAATATGGTTAGAACCGGAGTTTTGTTTCTCGTTTGGGTTGATGGACACATCCATGTCCGGCTTGAACCTCAACATGTTCAAACCATGGAATTAGTTTATGACTAACATAGTTGGAGTCAGAGGTCAATCCTTAGTTTTGGTTGTTGGACACATCCAAGTCTGACTAAACGGTTGAATGAGCTCCAACCATATTAAAACTATTTCTTGATTAATGGGTCAGCCTTAAGTTTGGAGCATCGATTTGTTGTGCCACAGCCAAGGTCGATGTAAAGAGAGGTACAGTTGGGTGCTATGTATATTGTTGCATACTTGTTAATGAGTTAACAACCCAATGATTTATGCAAACATTCAATTAGTTGATAGCATAAAGTGATAGTTACATATATGTGATATGTAATCGGTATAATTACCTACCATCATAGCTAAGAATAACTTGATGGCCACAGCCATGGTTGTTCTTATCTATGGTTGGATATCAACCTATTTGGAGATGTTCCTACGATCTCCCGAATTGATAAAAAGGGTTATTCAATTCGAAAAATAAATAGGATTTAATCAATGTATGTTGATGCATTCTTTATCATTCTTCTCACATAAGCTCAATTTGTATTTCTAGGATAATCACTTGATCATGTCTTCTCTGAATTTGCGTTCCATTTTGGACACCAATAAGTTAACTAAGACCAAAAAGACTGAAAAGGCACCAAAAGACACTTGCCATTACTGTGGCAAGGAGGGACACTGGCGAAGAAACTGCAAGGTTTATCTTGAGTCCTTGAAGAAGAAGGCATCCGATGCCCCATCCTCTTCAGGCATCTTCGTTATTGAATGTCACTCTATTTCCTCGTACACCTGGGTACTTGATACTGGTTGTAGCTCACATATATGTAATGACATACAGGGGCTAAGGAATAGAAGAATACTCGTCAAGGGAGAAGCGAATTTGCGAGTTGGAAATGGAGCAAAGATTGCTGCTATTGCCATCGGAACATATTTACAAAAACTCCCTACTGGACTTGTCTTAGAATTGGATAATTGTTATTTTGTTTCTTCGTTAATAAAGAACATTGTATCTATTTCATGCTTGAATGAAGAGGATTATCATTTAACTTTTAGTAACAATTGTTGTTACATAACTTTAAATGGTGTTCTTTATGGGACTGAAACTTTATGCAATGGTATCTACACGTTAGATTTATCCGGTGACGTTTTCAATATCGAAGTTAGCAACAAACGTGCTCGAATAGATAATCAAATAGACTCCTATACGTGGCATTGTCGTCTTGGCCATGTAAGTAAGAAACGCATGACCAAATTACACCGATGTGGAATTCTGGAATCATTTGAACCCGGTTCATTTGATACATGCGAATCATGCTTAAAAGGCAAGATAGCCAAATTATCCTTTTCCGGAAAAGGTAAACCAGTGGGAGAATTGCTTGGTCTAATACATACTGATGTATGTGGACCAATGTCAACTCTTGCACAAGGAGGCTATAGCTACTTCATTACCTTTATCGATGATCACTCACGATTCGGGTATGTGTTCTTAATGAAACACAAATCTAAAGGTTTTGAGAAATTCAAAGAGTTCAGAAATGAAGTAAAGAAACAGCTTGACAAAAGTATTAAGATACTTCGATCCGATCGGGGTGGTGAATACTTAAGTCAAGAGTTTCAAGATTTTCTTAGGGACAATGGGATATTATCTCAATAGACTCCACCGTATACACCACAGCATAATGGTGTATCTGAGAGGCGTAACCGAACCTTGATGGACATGGTTAGATCTATGATGAATCATGCAACTCTTCCAAAATCCTTTTGGGGCTATGCGCTTAAGACAGCTGTTTACTTGCTAAACAGAGTCCCGGCCAAGGTAGTCTCTACCACTCCATATGAGACGTGGAATAGTAAGAAACCTCACTTAACTCACCTTAAGATATGGGGTTGTCCTGCTTATGTGAAGCGGACTGTATCAGACAAATTGGATGCTAAGTCTGATAAATGTCTATTTATTGGATACCCTAAGGAAACAAAGGGTTACCAATTCTATCATCCCTTGGAACAAAAGGTGTTTGTTTCAAGGCATGCTGTATTTCTGGAAAAAGAATTTCTTTTACAAGAAAACAGTGGGAGTAGTATTGAACTTGAAGAAGTTCAAGAAACTCCAATAGACATTACCGAGACACCTAGTCTAGACCCACAACCAATAACTCATAATGACGAGCTATTAGTTGAACCTAAAACAACACCACTTCTTCGTAGATCTGATAGGACACACAATATTCCAGAGAGATACGGATTTCTCGTAAGTGAATCAAACGACGTGTTACTCATTAGCGATGACGAACCTATCAGTTATGATGATGTTCTGAAAAGTTCAGAAAGGGACAAATGCCTTGAAGCCATGAAGTCGGAAATGGATTCCATGTACGAAAATCAAGTATGGAACTTGGTTAACCCACCTGAAGGGATTAAGCCATAGGGTGCAAGTGGGTTTTCAAGAAGAAAACCGACATGGAAGGTAGTGTTGTTACCTTTAAGGCTAGATTAGTGGCAAAAGGATATCGTCAGAAACAAGGGATTGATTATGACGAAACCTATTCGCCAGTAGCTATGCTTAAATCCATTCGGATGCTCCTGGCCATAGCAGCTCATTATGATTATGAGATATGGCAAATGGATGTGAAAACAGCTTTCCTTAATGGAAACCTGCTTGAGGATGTATACATGATACAACCTGAAGGTTTCACATCGGTTGATAAAACTGAAATATGCAAGCTTCGATGATCCATATATGGACTGAAGCAAGCATCCAGGAGCTGGAACATCCGTTTTGATGAGACAATCAAAGAGTTTGATTTCTCACAAAATCCTGACGAACCTTGTGTGTACAAGAAGGTTAGTGGGAGTGCAGTCGTATTCCTAGTATTATATGTCGATGACATATTACTTATAGGAAACCATATATCAGTCTTACAGTCGGTTAAAATTTGGTTGTCCAAAACTTTCTCCATGAAAGACCTGGGAGAAGTAACCTATATCCTTGGGATTAGAATCTATAGAGATAGATCAAAACGGTTGCTTGGTCTTTCGCAGTCTACATATATAGACCGAGTGCTAAAAAGGTTTAGCATGTCAGAATCCAAGAAAGGTTACCTTCCCATCAGGCATGGGATCAACCTTCTAAAGTCTATGTGTCCGCGCACAAAAGACGAGAGGATTTGCATGAATAAGATTCCTTATGTATCCGCAATAGGATCTATCATGTATGCTATGTTATGTACTAGGCCCGATGTATCGTATGCTCTGAGCGTCACAAGCAGATACCAGTCTGATCCAGGAATGGATCATTGGGCGGCTGTCAAGACAATCCTTAAGTACTTAAGAAGAACTAAGGATGTGTTCCTAATATATGGAGAGGGTGATATGGTAATACGTGGGTATACAGATGCCAGTTTCCAGACAGATAAGGATGACTCCAAATCTCAGTCCGGATACGTATTTATCTTGAATAGAGGCACAATAAGTTGGAAAAGTTCTAAACAAGATACCGTAGCGGATTCTACCACGGAAGCGGAATATATTACAGCTTCGGAAGCAGCAAAGGAAGCAGTCTGGATCAAGAAGTTTGTCTCAGAACTTGGTGTGGTTCCAACCATTGATGAAGCAGTGCCGGTTTACTGTGACAACAATGGAGCTATTGCACAAGCAAAGGAACCAAGGTCTCATCAGCGATCCAAACATGTGCTTCGCCGCTATCATCTGATCAGAGAGATTATAAGTAGGAATGATATACAAATTGAGAAAATTCTCACTGAAAGGAATTTAGCGGATCCTTTAACTAAGGTCTTGCCTCAAAGCAAGTTTGAGGGTCATGTTAGAGCCTGTGGTATTGGATACCGTAGCGATTAGCATTAGGCCAAGTGGGAGTTTGTTAGTATTGTGAGAGAAGTGTCCTTATGCAATCGCCTTATGATTGTAATCATTTATTTTAGTAAATGAATATTCACTATTTGAGTAAACATGCTTGTGTATTTGATTGAGATCTTGAACTCATTTACTGAATGTCCGCAATACAATTCACAACATGAGAGAATTTGTGATGAATTCACAACTAGTGATTATCTCTACATGTGCAATTGTGAAGTATTGAAATTGTCCCTAGTCGATGAATTGATAAATACGGACACTATCAATTCTGTTGAGACTAGCATGGGTTATTCTCTAATCAGTTGATTCTCACTGGCTGGTGACATTGGGATGTCCGGAGATAAACATAAATGCTAGTTAAGGGAACTAGTTCATTGGAGTGACTGGCTGTAAAACTTCGTATGGTAATCTACATATAGATATGTCAATGAAGTTCTTACTGCAGCTTAAGTGTGATGTTCCTTTGACTTGCGGTGTTCAAGTCATCTTGGTCATGGAGACTTATACTTTGACACCTTAAGCAAGCATCTCTAAGGAGGTGTGGACCCAGGATGGTTGGGTATAAGCCGAAGTGCCCGAAGATGTTTGAACAGCCTACAAAGGATTCACCACTCCTTGCGAGGAGATGTATACCCAAGGCCTATCGTCGGATTGTTACTCAAAGCCTCTGGCCAGAGCATCACATGTTCAGAGTATGAATCTCTCAGAAACATGAGAGTAACTAGAATCCGTAGGACGAGAAAAACATTGCTTGGGCTAGGTGTGACGTAGTTAGCCTAGTGGGGACTGACACACATAGACCGTGTCCTGAACCAAGTGGGTATAAGATGGTGAAGGGAATGAGGCACGATTCATTATAGCTGCTGAAGGGTTTTAGAATTATTTCTGAGGTCAACCGTTGATCTTTCGATTAATTGGGGGTCATGATGTACTACTAGGTGCCACTCATGATCGTTCTATAATTGGTTGATTATAGACGGCCAATATAAATCGAAAGCCTATTTAGTCACACGCACTACGAGTAATCCGAGGGATTTAAAACGAGTTGAAAATTAGATTTTCCGATTAAGAGAGATAAGTCGAATCTGAATTTTTCAGAGACGCATCGGAAGCATAAAATGGTTAAGTCTTTTGAAGACTTATTGGACGAATTAAATGAGTTTAATTCATATGGTCTTGGGTTGGGTTTTGCCGGCCAAAGAGGGTCCCCACCCTCTTTGTTTGGTCGGTCACATCAAAAGGGGAGAACCAAATTGTTTGGTTCAATTTATAAAATAAATCAAATGTGGTTTGTTTTATAAAATTATGGATGATATAAATTTTATAATAAACCAAGGTTTGGTTTATTTTTCATGGAAATTAAAATGAACCATAGATTGGTTTATTTTATTTTATAAAATCAATAATGGATTGATTTACCATGATAAAGAAATTTATATAAAGAAATTTATTTTTCATGGAAATTAAAATGAACCATGGATTGGTTTATTTTATTTTATAAAATCAATAATGGATTGATTTACCATGATAAAGAAATTTATATAAAGAAATTTATATAAAGAAATTTCATTCCATAAGAAAAAAAAAAGGGGAGACATGGTTGCTTTTATCATAAATTAAATTATGATAAAAACTTGGCATGATGGAATAAATCATAGAAAAATTTATATGATAAATTTCTTATAAAAATTTATTCCATAAAAAGGAGACTTGGCGATTGAGAGGCTACTATATAAGGGAACCAAGGCAAGGCTTGAAAATTAATCTAAGGGATCTAGAAATAAGCCCTCCCTCTCTCTCCTTCTCTCTCTCTCCCTCCTCTAGTGCTGCCGGCCCTAAAAGGAGGACCCCTTTGTTGCCGTGAGCTTCATCCACCAAGCAGCTGCCGAAGAAGAAGAAGAAGCGGGCGCAACTCCTTCCTTCCTCCCGAAATCTTGATTCCGTTCTTCGTTTGGTGGTTAGTCTTCCCATCTCTCTCTTGGTATTCTTGTCGTACCTTTGAAGAATCTAGTATTTCTTGTCGGCACGAAACTCGTGGCTTTGCGAAGTCATCCCGAAGAAAACTCGGCGTGGACGCGAATAGAGGCGGAGCTTCCAAGGGACGCTTACGGTTGGATCTCGTCCCTTCCTTCGAGTTACGCGAGGTACTAAGTAAATTAGTTTACTTTCTGCAAAATTTTAATATATGATCATGTCTACACAATATAAGGTTGCATGCTTAGATGTGTGGTTAAATAATTTGAGAAATTATTTATGCTAAATCTTCCGCTGCACGTAATAAATTTTAAAATTACGAACTCGTATCCATGTCAACATGCACCCGGTCCCAACAGGAGGCACGTCTGATGTCCGATCGGACACTACCGACGGCCTCTGATCGTCATACCGAATCAAACTATACGTTGAAAGGACGATGAGCCCGTCAGGATCGCCAGTAACGATGAACCCGTCGAAATCGACGATGAATAATGCGAGATTGGAATTGCGACGATCCCCGACGGGTTCACCGTGCCCCCAGGATATAGTTTGGTTCGGGACGACGGCCGAAGGTAGCGTCCGATCGCTGATCGGACATGCAGCCAATTGATAATCAAAATTTTCACTGTGACATTCACTTTCACCACGTATCATTACTCTATATATTATAGTAACACCCTACTAAACTCATATCATAGAGTATAAAAAAGCTCATAAATGATTCTACAAATATTTGGAGTCAAACCTCCATCAAACCTGTTTTATAATCTACGATTTCAATTGCACTGGTAAAACTCTTGCAAGTTCCATTAGTGCAAAATCGTAATCAGTGTGCCACTAAAGAAACTTACAAATCAATCTGTTCAAAGATTACACAAGCTAATCTATAACATAGAAAGTTCACGGAAAAGCATGAAACACACCACAAAGAATGAGAAGAAAAATTCTTCGACAACATTGCTATCCAAAACATACAATTTATAGCAGAGAAAAAAGGGGCAGAAGGTGAAGAATACGAAGAAGCAGCAGCAGCAGCAGTTAATTCCATTTCCAAGGTCTCGACTTAATCCGCCATTGCAGCCCCCCGCTGCTCCGTTCGGAGCACTCCTCTTCGATGTCGTTGCAGCATTTAGTGTTCTTGTTGTCGGCGTCTCCCCTGACGCCATGGATGGACTCCAGCAGCAGCACCCGCTTTTTGAGCTCGGCGACCTGCCTGTCCAATCGGAAAAGCCGCCCCTTTAGCGTCATGCTCTCCTCCTCCAGTTGCGTTATGTGCGCGTCCTGATCGTTCACTCTGCTCTCCAGTAACTCCGACGACACCACTGACTCCAGGCTGTGCTCCTCGCCAGGGTACACCATCTCGAACCGACTCACATCGTGATCCAGCCGGCGCTCGACCTCCAAGTGATCTTCGACGTCGCTCTCGCTCGACGTCTCCTCCTCGTTGGCATCCTCCTCCTTCTCGCCGGGCCGGGTCTCGAGGCTGCTCGGCGACCGGAGACGGATCAGGCCCTTCATCGAACCGTAACCGTCGACGCCCCACTCCTCCTTGACCAAATCGGCCAGGTCCTCCCGCGTCGGGGAGAGCTCGGGAGTCGGGAGAACCGCCGGCGTGATGGGGCATGGCGAGACCAGCGGGGCGATGCCGCCGGATTTCTTCGCGCGGATGAGGAATGAGGTCGTATTCCGGGGGGCGAAAGGGGCGGAGCGAACGAACTTCTTCTTCGAGTAGAACCGGCGAGCCTTTACGCGATTCTCGTACTGGAACTCTTGAAATGCCACCGGATTGTATCCACCAGCCATGCCACCGCCACCAAGAGGCACGCCTCCGGTAGCCGCCGCCGCCGCCTTCTCGCGGTGACCCACTAACTCCTTAGCCTTCCAGTTCATCACGCGACTGGGCATGGCTCCGCCAGGGGCAGCGAAGGGCGGAGGTATCCGGCAGGAACTGGAGAGCCCCATCGGATCCTCCGGCGCCGGAGGAGGCCAGATCCCGAAGCGACCGTTCATCGTCATCTGCGAGGGGTCGTTCATCGATTCAAATCTAGGAACCCTAAATCCGGATCCCCCGAACACAAGGAGCGATCAAACCCCAGAATAACCGAAATCGAAGCAAGCGATCGAGTAATTTAAGAACCCTAAGAACAAAACGCAAGCGATTTCGAGATCCGCAAAGAAGAAGGAATTTGTTTGCGTTTGATCCTTAGTTTCCTTTCTTCGACGTCTCTCTCGTTGTCCCCCCAGGCAGAGCAAGCCGCGAGGAAAAATGCTTACCGGGTAAAAGGAAATTCATAGAATCACAAGAGTAGTGATAAGATGGACGGTCGAGATTTGATAGAAGAAGGGCACCGTGCAAGTTGCGTGGGAGATGCTCCCTGACGGTTCGGGAAGAATCATGACGCCTTCCTTTGCTATGAGCTACCATAATATGGGAATGGATTACTAGGGAGTCGTCCGGAGCGTAATTTAGTACGATGATGCCTTCCTTTCTGGTTATCGAAATTAAATCTAATTTTATTTTTGTTATTTTTCCTTTTTAATCCATAAATTTAAATAATATAATAATTTTAACAATTTTTTAGAAGATTATTAAGCATAACTCTCTAATTTTTTTGACAAATTAATAAAAATATTTAAAATAGTGAAATAAATTTATGTTGAATATGATAAATAAAATACATATAATGTTATTATAAATTTTAAGCCTATTTATGAAATATAAGAGAATAATTATTGAACTTTGTTCTCGTTGGAGGTTGACGGATTAACATTTATAGTTGAACACTTTGAATTGTTTCCTATCCCTGAATGATAGGTCTCGAGATTATGGTGCAAGGAAGAATATCAAATTTTCTTCAAATGAAACGTGAATTTTAGGATGCTGAATTTCTAAATTGTTCATCGTGAGTGATTTACCTGACGATGAGTGGAAAATTTTCGTAGGACCGGACCGGTCGTCCGAGGTTGAAAAAACCTCGTTAAAAAGAAAAAAAAAAGGGAAGAATGTCAAATTATTATTTAAATATTCATAATTTTATCGTTAGCTATAACATATTTAGAAAAAATATCCAAATGAGGCGCGTAACTATAAGATGTTGAGTTTTTGGACCGTCCACCATAAATATTTCCCGATTTACCTTAGCAGTCGATGAAAAATTTTTATGGGATTAGACCGTTCGTTCTAGATTTGATGTTACCGGGTTAATCTTTTTTTTAATTTGTGAATGATGAAATTTTATTTGATTTTCATCATAACGTTGTAACTGACTTTTAGTGCCTTCGGGGTTATGGTGCAGCGGTAGGGTGACTAGTCGCTTTCTCAGGTATCCGCGGTTCGATCCCCAGCTACGGCGTATTTGCAGGAATTTTTCCTCCAAATGGGAAGCGAACCCTGGGACACTGCACTTCTAGACTGCCCACTGCGAGCGCTTCCCGATTTACCTTGACGGCTGGTGGGAAACTTTCGTGAGGCCGGGCCGATCATCCGAGGTTGGTTGGAAAAACCTCGTTAATCATGTAACCAACTTTTAGTTGTCAAAGGCTATGGTGTAGTGATAAATGATAGGATGGATTTTTTTTAGATAATAAGAGTTCGAATCTCATAGAGTGTACATTACATTTAAAAAGTTTAAAGTACTTGTGATATTGGGTTATCCGTCATAACACATCTACTTTCTGATTTACTTTGATATTTGATAAAAAAAATATGGAATCAGACCAATACCTTTAGGATTAATTAGATGATAAAAATTAGATATCCGGATTATTAAAAATAATAATAAATAATTTTTAGTGATAGTGAAAAGTTGTTAAAGAGAAAATGAACTTTTAAAATTTATATACTGGTTAGATATTCTAAAAAATATTCCAAGTAATTTTAATGAATTTTAATAATTTAAATTTAAATTTTAGCATGCAAATGAAATTGATATCACAATGACTCTAATTTTTTAAAGTCTCAATTAATCTCATGAAAAATTTTACTATAGAATCAGTGAGGATTAGAATTATCAGACGGGCTAATTTATGGCGGGGCGGGGTCGACTCATACCAGGTTAGTCATTTGGTTGGGCGGGGTAGGCTAACTCGTCTTCTTAGCGGGTTAGAAAATCTCCAACTCAACCCAATCCACGGCAGTTCGCGAGTTAGATGGGTCAACCCACAGGCTTATCAAAAATTTTTAAAAAAATTAAAAAAAATCATATATTCAATATTTTACTTCAAAAAAGTTTCACCAATTTAATATATCAAGAAATATATATTTTAAATATAAATGAATATAAACAAATATTTATATTGGCTGAAAAGTATTATTTTTTTAAAAAAATACCAAAAAAAAGATAATATATTGACATAAAACTTGACTAATATATGATTCTTAACCCACGGGCCAACCCAAGCCCGCCGCGGGCAACCCGTGTAGGTCGCAGGCCTAGGCGGGTTGGCCCGCGGCGGACTTGGATTGCTAAAATTCCAACACAATCCACTTAAATTGTTTTGGCGTGACGGGCAAACTCGACCGGCCCAACCCAAATTGATGGCTCTAGTGAGGATCTAGAGAAGGGTGGCATAATGACTCAAAAGTCATAGGGTACTTGGCGACTAAAGCAACCGAGTGAATTTGGTCTATGTTGGTGCATGAAGTATTAGATAATCGAATCTGATTTTGATATTGATAAAGGTTTAAAGTTAAGATTTGTTGTGATCTAACAAGCTTAACTAAGTGTGCATGAAAGTCTTAATTAAGGAGAACAAATCCTCTGTCCCCAATGGTCCTCTGTCCCCGTGTCCCAACTCGCCGGCGATGGCTGGCGAGACCTCCGATCGTCGATCGGACACCACCAGCGGCCTCCGACCGCCGCCCCTAACAAAACTATACCCTAAGAGGTACAGTAAATCCATCGGGGATAGTCGCAATTGTGATCTCGTCGGATTCACCGTCGAATCCGGCGAGATCACAATTGCGACAATCACAACCGATTCACTATTCTCCCAGAATATCGTTTGATTCGGGACGACGATCGGAGACTAATGATGGTGTCCGATCGGCGATCGGAGGACTCGCCGACGAGTCCGGGACACGGGATCCTCGGGATAGAGGATCCCATTTGTTAGTTAAGGATAGGTAAAAGTTCTAATCAAGTGCATTCGGTAAGAAGTCTTAGTCGAGTGGATTAGGCAATGAAGTCCTGGTCAAGAGGATTGGGCAGAAAACTTGACAGATCGAGGACATTGGGCAGAAGTCCTAGGGTCGCGGGCACCAAGCAAAAGTCTAAGCCGGTCGAGAACCAGACATCCAGTGGGATGTCTCGGAGGTCATGATTGTTGGTGTTGGAAGCTCCAGATTGAACCTAGTTTTTATAATGGCAATGGATTCAAAGTTAAGTTTGTATTGTTATCTAATGAATTTACTAAGTGTGGAGCAAAGTCCTAGTTCACCTAGGCATGAAGTCTTGACCTGCAGGGTTGAGCAAGTAGTCCTGGTCATGGACTGGGCAAGAAGACCTGGCTGAGGGTTTGGCAAGAAGTCCTGGTCATGGACTGGGCAACGAAGTCCTGATCCGGAAGATTGGGCAAGAATCTTAGCCGAGCGAGGATTGCGGACAAAAGTAGAGATGGGTCGAGGTACAGACGTCTCGAGATCCGACAGTCTTGGAGGCCGAGCAAACGTCCAACCGAAGGAGCCGGTTGGCAAAAAGTAACTTCTCCTGAGAGGAGTAGGTGAGGACGCGTTCCCCGGAAGAGGGAACAGTAGGCGTCGGTTCGACCTAGGGTTTAATTTCGAAATCCAAAGTCAGAACCAAGACAGCTCCGGCTGTGATTCATATGCTTATTATTTATTTTGTACTATTCTTGGACTAACCCTGGTTGCAAGATTGAAAGGAAGTAGATTCTACATCCCAAGCGCCTGAGAAGCTAGGCGCCTGATAGGTATCAGGCACCCCAGATGGCATTTCTCAACGGGGGGAGAGGCTGAGCGAGCAGGGTTGCCACGTCAGTATCTCAGGCGCCCGTGAGCCATCAAGCGCCCCAAGTATCCCAGGCGCCCAAGACCAAGGATAGGTGTTTGGCTGAGTCTGCGGATAAGCACGCGCCTGATTCGCTACACGTGGCAGGCGCCCCATGATCAACCTTGTAGGTAAGTCATAGTTAAGGTTAGACAAGGAAATCCTAGTTGGAGGTAATGGAGCAATCTAGATACCTTGGATATTGATGAGAGAAATTATGTGGCTTAGGGTTCTTGTGTTGGATTGGATGTCTTGGTCTCATGACACCATGGGGTATATATAGGGCTACAATAGGGACTATGAGGAGGAGTTGAGTCTTGGCCACCCAATGGATCAAGGCTTGATCCATTAATAAAGATCCATTCCACTAAAGGATCCTCATTAATATACCTCACCAACCCCCATATTTAAATATGGGCTCCACCTATTATGAGTACAAGAACTCTCCATGTTTAAGATATTGAATGTCCGTTAATTAATTAAATTACTAACAATTTAATTAATTAACATCTAACTCCTTGAGTAGTACCACTCAACCTTATCATCATATCGGACCAAGTCCACCTGCAAGATTTAACATGATGAACTTTATGAGCTCCTCAAGGCGACATCATCAACCTGACTCACCAGGACACAGTTTCTTTCTATAATCAACGGCACACCATGTAAATATTATTATTTCTCAACTTACCAGGCCTATCGATTTAACAAATAAATCTCGCCCATTGGTAAATCAAATAAATAAATATTAAGTACATGTGTCCATTATTATATCGGGATTAAGAGCATATACTCCATAATAATTGAGGTCTGATTCAATTATAAAGTTAGTATAAATTGAATCACCTCTATGTCGGTCCTGCTCGACTACTCGATACACACAAAGTGCACTAATATAATTCTATGGTTAAGATAAACCAATACCAAATTACACTACAACCATCCCGATGATTTGTCCAAATCCATTTCGGTTGTGAGCCTCCACGTATACTTTACAAGGGACTGATAACATAATCTTCTGTGTGACACCACACACCATATTTTCTACAATGTAAAGTATTTGACAATATGCACATAACTAATATAAATATGCAAACAGTGATCATGTGATTCTCTTTCAAAATGTATATGTCTATATAAAAGCAAGGCTTTTAGTATACATCCTAACACTCTTTTTGATGTGTGGCAAAGGGGAAGAAGTGTTGGGTTTATATGGAAAACCAACACACCTTTGCAAGAAATTCAAGCTCAAAGGGAGCTTAAGTGAAGGGAGAGCATTTGTTGGCAAAGGGTAAGAAGTATCTTTGCAAGGAGAACCTACTCAAGGGGGAGTTTAGGTAAAGGGGGAGCCTAAGGTTAGGTTCCATGATTTATGCATAATCATTTGCTTTATTGTTGTTTCCCTAACTTAAACGGTTTGCCAAATATCAAAAAGGGAGAGATTGTTGGAGCAATCTAGATACCTTGGGTTTTGATATTTGGGCAAAGGTTTAGTTAGGTTTATTGTTGTATTTGATATTACATTGTGAGAATGTAGATACAAGTACGAAGGAGAAAAGTCCAAGTGGCATCTTGGCAAAGAAAGACTCGACAACAAGGACCGAAGCTGAAGGAAGCTCCAAAAGGCAAGGCGTGAAGGATGGAGAGGCATTTGAGGGACGCAAGGGTGATGGAGGAGGCTAGAAAACTAGGTCTAGGTTGGTCGGGTGAGAATGAGTGCTGAGTGACTGTACTCAGAGTTGAAACCCTAGATTTAGGGTTTGGGTAGTCGACTGTGTTGAGGCAATCTATGGTCCGAAGTGACCATGTGTTTTGATGTTTGGGCAAAGGGTTTAAGTTAGATTTTTCCTTGTGTTCTAATATGTGTATGTGAGTGTGCAGGATGTACAGTTTACACATCCTAAGATGCAGGAAGGCACTTCTGTCTCACAGTTTGTGTTGGAGATGTTGGGGTACATTGAGCGACTAAGCACACTCGGATTTGCAATGGATCACGAACTAAGTATTGACTTAATTCTGCATTATTTGCCCAAAAGTTATTCACAATTTGTGATGAACTATCGGATGAACAAGCTGGAGACTACCATTCCTGAGTTGCTCAACCTGCTGAAGACTGTAGAGCCTTCTGTGAAGCAAGATCAGAAGACGGTACTGTTAGTTGGTTCCTCGAAGAAAGGCTCTAAGAGGAAGGCCAAAGAACAGAATAAGGGAAAGAAGAAAAAGGTCAAAAAGACTGAAAAGACCCCAAAAGGCACTTGCCATCACTGTGGCAAGGAGGGTCACTGGCGAAGAAACTGCAAGGTTTATCTTGAGTCATTGAAGAAGAAGGCATCCGATGCCCCATCCTCTTCAGGTATCTTCGTTATTGAATGTCACTCTATTTCCTCAACCACCTGGGTACTTGATACTGGGTGTAGCTCACATATATGTAATGACATACAGGGGCTAAGGAATAGAAGAAGACTCGTCGAGGGAGAAGCGAATTTGCGAGTTGGAAATGGAGCGAAGATTGCTGTTGTTGCCATCAGAACATATTTGCTAAAGCTCCCTACTGGACTTGTCTTAGAGTTGGATAATTGTTATTTTGTTCCTTCGTTAATAAAGAACATTGTATCTATTTCATGCTTGAATGAAAAGGGTTATCATTTAACTTTTAATAACAATTGTTGTTACATAACTTTAAATGGAGTTCTTTATGGGACCGGAACTTTGTGCAATGGTATCTACACGTTAGATTTATCTGGTGACATTTTCAATATCGAAGTTAGCAACAAACGTGCTCGAATAGATAATCAAATAGACTCCTATACGTGGCATTATCGTCTTGGCCATATAAGTAAGAAATGCATGACCAAATTACACTGATGTGGAATTCTGGAATCATTTGAACCCGGTTCATTTGATACATGCGAATCATGCTTAAAAGGCAAGATGGCCAAATTACCCTTTTCCGAAAAAGGTAATCTAATGGGAGAATTGCTTGGTCTAATACATACTGATATATGTGGACCAATGTCAACTCATGCACAAGGAGGCTATAGCTACTTCATTACCTTTATCGATGATCACTCACGATTCGGGTATGTGTTCTTGATGAAACACAAATCTGAAGCTTTTGAGAAATTCAAAGAGTTCAGAAATGAAGTAAAGAAACAGCTTGGCAAAAGTATTAAGATACTTCGATCCAATCGGGGTGGTGAATACTTAAGTCAAGAGTTTCAAGATTATCTTAGGGACAATGGGATATTGTCTCAATGGACTCCGCCCCACAACATAATGGTGTATCTGAGAGGCGTAACTGAACCTTGATGGACATGGTTAGATCTATGATGAATCATGCAACTCTTCCAAAATCCTTTTGGGGCTATGCGCTTAAGACAGCTGTTTACTTGCTAAACAGAGTCCCGACCAAGGTAGTCTCTACTACTCCATATGAGATGTGGAATAGTAAGAAACCTCACTTAACTCACCTTAAAATATGGGGTTGTCCTGCTTATGTGAAGCGGATTGTATCAGACAAATTGGATGCTAAGTCTGATAAATGTCTATTTATTGGATACCCTAAGGAAACAAAGGGTTATCAATTCTATCATCCCTTGGAACAAAAGGTGTTTGTTTCAAGGCATGCTGTATTTCTGGAAAAAGAATTTCTTTTACAAGAAGATAGTGGGAGTAGTATTGAACTTGAAGAAGTTCAAGAAACTCCAATAGACATTACAGAGACACCTAGTCTAGACCCACAACTAATAACTCATAATGATGAGCTATCGGTTGAACCTAAAACAACACCACTTCTTCGTAGATCTGATAGGACACGCAATATTCCAGAGAGATACGGATTTCTCGTAAGTGAATCGAACGACGTGTTACTCATTAGCGATGACGAACCTATCAGTTATGATGATGTTCTGAAAAGTTCAGAAAGGGACAACCTATCATCAACTTCCTCAAGAGAAGAAGAGGAAGTATCAATCTCAATAATTGAGGGGGAGGAGAGACCCTCATCCATGCAAAAGCAAGAAGAAGCTCCAACCTCCACCAAAGCAAAGACCAAGGATCATATCATATGCTTTGGATGCAATGAAAAGGGACACTACAAGGACAAGTGTCCAAATGGTAAGAAAAAGGAGGTAAATCCTACACTCATTTCAATTCCGTTTAAATCTAACATGAGTTGTAGGAATGAAGAAGCCCAAGAGAAGAAAAAGAAAATTAGATGTTTCACATGTGGAGAACTAGGGCATTATCACACAAAATGTCCGAGAAAAGAAGAGCTAAAGAAAATGGAGCAATTGAGAAGATGGGAGAAGGAGGAAAAGAAGAAAAGAAGCTCACATCAAGGAGGAACTGCAAGAGTAAGGGAGGTAATCCCTAACTTTAGATTAAAATGTAATTCAAATTTAAGTTCCTTTATGCATGCTAAAATTAATGAAAAATGCTTATTTGTGCATAATTTCAGATTTAAATATAATGATAGGAATAGAGTTAACAAGGTAGATCAAAACCCTAGGAAGGTCATGCATCATGAAAAATCCAAGACCTCTAGACCTAAGGATCAAGGCATTAATCCCAAGAAGGGAAGACATATGCCTAGGAAGATGGGTAGGTCTAGGAATGTCTAAGGTGGACATGTGGAATCTAGGGTTAAAAGCCTAGAAAGGAAAAAATCAAGTCTTGAGGGCAAGGCTTGATAAATTGGAAAAGACCCTAGAAAGATTCAGGGTTGGATCTAAGGATTTAGATACTATGTTGGGTAGTTTAAAACCCAACTATGATAGATCGGGGTTGGGATACCGGTCTAAAGTCTCCAATGCCAATGGAAAGAAGTATGCTAGGGAAGCATATAGTTATGACAAGAAGGAGAAGTCCAAAAATGGTAAATGTTGGAACTCGGATGGCTAGAGAGGGGGGGGGGGTGAATATAGCCAAACATTTGGACTTTGTGTTTTTCAAATTTCTGCACTCAAACTTTTAGTAGCACAGCGGAAGAAGTAAAAACAGAATAAGCAGAAAACTAAACCCTAAACTATGAGTAGACACAAGAATGCTAACAAGAGGATTTATAAGGTTCGGGGATAACATGTCCCTACTCCTTGGCGTGCCCTTAAGGTGAGTGATCCCTTGATCATCGGCAGATCAAGCCCCGAAAGATCCGGATAAAAAGCAACCTCCTTCTCGGTGGAGTAACCTCTCCACAGTGTTTCAATCAAAGATATAGTTTTAAACACAATGAAACACATGAAAGATCTTACTTAGTACTTAGCACAGACAAGAACACAGCAAGCTTCTTCCGAGCTCCACCCAGCGACGATCTCACGCAAGAACCCCTTTCTTCGTGTCTTCTCGCTGTCGGACTCAAAGCCTCTTGTTCCTTCCTCTAAGTGCTCAAGCAAGGGATGGTTGCTTGACAAATTGCAGTTGCTTGCTCAAGATGATGGAACTTCAGAACGCACAAGCAAAGTGTGGAGAACACAAACGCGCAGCAAGAACTCAAGCCAGAAGTTGCTTCAACGAACTCTCCTCTGCTCTTCTCCTCTACGCCCTTTTGTTTCTCCACTGAGCACAGGTGACACCATCTCACTGCAGCCTCCAGCTGCATACCTGCCAACGCCAGCTACCACTGAGCTCTCCCTGGACTCCCTGAGCTTCCCTCAACCAAGCTCCAGTCAGCAGCTCCAGTCTGCAGCTCCAGCCGTTGCAACCTGAGATGGAAAACGGACAAACCTGCTCCAAGGAAATGCCTCCATTGACTCTCCTTGAGTGTTTGAATCCTTCCCTGTCACTTGCAACTTAATCAGAGCATTAGCACAGCATATCACTCAGTAAATCAAGTATCAGGGATCAAATGCAGAGAATCGGATACGGTCAGACGCGATCAGAGCGTCTGACAGTGCAATTTGAATTAAAGTGATCGGTCACCGGACCGATCAGAGGGCCTCCTAATCGATCACCAGACCGATCAGGCTGGGTTCAGACTGATTAGGCTCCGTCCTGATCGGTCCCCAACGCTTAATCAGAAATCGCGATTTCTCTGGGACTCTCCTGGACCGATCACCAGACCAATCCCAGGTCGTGGATCGATCACCCGACTGATCCACCCCTTTGCCGGGCGATTTCTGAGCTTCGCAGTCCAACCCTCCTGATCGGTCACCGGACCGATCAGAGAGCATCCTGATCGGTCACCAGACTGATCAGGTCATGATCAGACCGATCAGGCTCCGTCCTAATCGATCATAGTGAGGAACTCGCGACGCTTGATCGTTCTCCAGAACGATCTGCACAGTGATCCAGATCGGTCACCAGACCGATCAGGAGCAGATCAGCAGGGGAACTCAACCTCACCGTGTGCTCCTTGATCGATCACTAGACCGATCAAGAGCCAAGCAGTGGGTGAAATGCATACTCCCTGATCGGTCACCAGACCGATCAGTCATCGCTGGATCGGTCACCAGACCGATCCACGAAGGAGCACCGTGCCAACTCCCTAATTGGTCATCAGACCGATCCAGGGGCTCCAACCTAGCTATCCAAGCTAGGGTTTCATCCAACCTAGCCCTCCAAGCTAGGACCTGACCCTCCAAGCCAGGATTTTTTACCTAACCCTCCAGTTGGGACTTTTCACCTAACCCTCCAAGTTAGGACATTTCACCTAGCCCTCCAAGTTAGGACTTTTCACCTAACCTTCCGAGTTAGGACTTTTCTACACCTAGCCCTCCAAGCTAGGACCTGACCCTCCAAGCCAGGACTTTTTCACCTAACCCTCCAAGTTGGGACTTTTCACCTAACCCTCCAAGTTAGGACTTTTCACCTAGCCCTCCAACCTAGGACTTTTCACCCAATCCTTCCGAATTAGGACTTTTCAACACCTAGCCCTCCAAGCTAGGATTTTCCACACCTAACCCTCCAGGTTAGGATTTTCCAACACCTAGCCCTCCAAGCTAGGATTTTCCATAACATGCCTAATTCCCGATCAGGACTTAACCATAATCATAATCATCAACCTAAACTAAACTCGATGTCAACACCAAAACAACAATCAGGGTCAGACTGCATCAACAATCTCCCCCTTTTTGTTGTTTGACAATCCGATTTTAAGTTTAGGGATTCTCAATCAATTTCTCAACTTTCAGAATCATAGGGGAATCAAGATCCTCCCCCTACAATATTATCATCCCAAACTTAACCAAACACACTCTCTCCCTTTGTCGAACACCGAAAAAGGGTCCAGACGGGTCATTATGTTCAAACAAACTCCCCCTCAACCCTAGGGGTTTCCCAGAACAACAAAGATATAAATGAATTATTTTGATAAACATATGAATACACATGACAAAGATAAGGCATGGCAAAACAAGTATATGTATCATATGGGCATGACATCATAAGCAAAATCATGCATAAGAAGGCATACACGCAGATAGTAATCATGTGAGCACACATACATGCCAACAATCAACACATGATAAGGCAAATATACATGCAAAATATCAGATGTCAAGACACCTCAAAAGAACTGAGCACAATCAAATATGACACTCATCATAACAGTCAATGTCATCAATCCCCCGCGTGGTCATCGTCTGAAGAATCAACAATATAAATGACATCCCCTGGCGGAGGGCTGCTGGGGGACGCACCACCAGGAAACGTATGATGATACCACTACTCATACCATGTGTCAATGCGATTGAACGGATCACCGTTCGATCTGGAAGTGATCAGACCGATCAGGCTTCGGCCTGATCGGACTGGCCTGGTCCTGATCGGTCGGGTGACCGATCAGACAGGCTCCTGATTGGTGGGATGATCGATCAGGATGCGAACAGTAGGGTTCGAAGAGTGTTCAGTGAGCCCCCTGATCGGTCTGTGGACCGATCACCACGGGGTGCCAGATCGGTCCGAGGACCGATCCAGGCTAGCCCAGAATGTTTCACCAAAATTTCGCCAAGGCTCTGTGACCGCTCTGATCGGTCTATGAACCGATCACCACAGGAGGGAGCCAGATCGGTCCGGGGACCAATCAGCAATACGCCTGATCGGTCCAGTGACCGATCAGGGTTCCTGATACTCCCTGATACGATCTGAAACATTCAGTTTCAGACTTTTACATGATTTCTGAAGGGATCTGATGAAAGATATCGATCTTGAAAGTGATCCCTTGACTATAATTGATCCCTAAACAAGGATCAAAGGTCCTATAGGTTTAACAATCACTTTGCTCCACCCAAGTGGAGTCAAACTCAATCAACAATCATTCAATCAATTTCAATCAAGATTGTGTCAAATTTAGGTTTCCAATCAAGTTTCCTTGATTGGAATGTCCAAGTATGATCACGGAGCCAAGTACACATGTGTTATGCATTGGTTTTCCCCATATTTGGTCACCGAAGTGATTTTTATCTCGTCAACTTAATTTTCAAAGGATGCATTGACATTTTGAGAAATTGAGTTGATCCTAACATCTCACCCCATTTCTAGCAAACAAAAACGTTTTGGTAAGCCTTATAGTTTGTGTGAGATGTCCCTAAGTTACCCAATTGTATCCCAACAATTAGAACTAATCATAAAGGGTTTTGAATGCATATTGATGTTTATGAAGCGCGACATATTCCCAACTCCCTTCTTAAGAAGCTAAACTCATTTTCGGGGAGTGGTTTAGTGAAAATGTCCGCTAAATTCGATTTGGACTCTACATATGAGAGTACAACATCTCCTCTAGCAACATGATCTCTAATAAAGTGGTGACACACTTCAATATGCTTTGTCCTAGAATGATGGACCGGATTCTTGGTTAGGTTAATTGTGTTAATGTTATCACACAACACTTGCACACTTTTGTAACTTAATCCATAGTCCTCTAAAGTATGAATCATCCACAACAATTATGATACGCTCTCTCCCATGGCGATATATTCTGCCTCGGTCGTGGAGAGAGCAACACAATGTTGCTTTCGACTTGACCAACTAACTAGAGATGATCCTAGAAATTGACATCCCCCACTTGTGCTTTTCCGATCCAACTTACATCCAGCGTAGTCGGAGTCGGTATAGCCAATTAGGTCGAATGATTCAGTACGGGGGTACCATAGACCAACACCAATTTTGCCTTTAAGATATCTCAAAATTCTCTTAACAGCGATTAAATGAGATTCCTTGGCACAAACTTGATACCTAGCACACATACCCACAGCGAAAAGAATATCATGTCGACTAGCTGTGAGGTATAACAAACTACCTATCATGCTTCGATATTGAGTCAAATCAACAGGTTTACCACTCTCATCATTGTCTAGTCTTGTGTTTGTAGCCATGGGAGTGGTTACCTCTTTCGAATCACTCATATTAAATTTACGGAGCATTTCTTGAGTATACTTCGATTGGTGCACATGGATCCCATCTTGGGTTTGTTTGATTTCAAGTCCAAGGAAGAAAGTCAACTCTCCCACTAGACTCATCTCAAATTCACTCTCCATGTGTCCAATGAACTCATTTAAATAGCCCTTGTTATTTGAGCCACAGATTATATCATCGACATAAACTTGGGCTACAAATATATTGTCACCATCTCTTCGTAGAAATAGTGTAGGGTCTATTTGGCCTCTTACAAAGCCTTTCTCAATTAAAAATGTTGACAACCGCTCGTACCAAGCTCGGGGTGCTTTTTTAAGGCCATAGAGTGCCTTTTTGAGCTTAAATACGTGGTTTGGGAATTCGGTACTCTCAAACCCCGGAGGTTATTCGACATAGACCTCTTCTCTAATTAAACCATTTAGAAAGACTGATTTGACATCCATTTGATATAACTTGAAACCTCGATGTGCTGCAAATGCAAGCATCAATCGGATAGACTCTAATCGTGCCACGGGAGCATAGGTCTCACCATAATCAAGGCCTTTAACTTGACTATAACCCTTGGCTACTAAGCGTGCCTTATTTCTAATGATTTCTCCCTTATGGTTCAACTTATTCTTGAAGATCCATTTGGTTCCAATGATGGTGGTCTTCTTAGGTCTAGGGACTAAGTCCCAAACTTGACTTCTTTCGAATTGACCTAGTTCATCCTGCATTGCAATGATCCAATCGGGATCATTTAATGCTTCATCAATTTTTCTAGGTTCAATTTTGGAAATTAAGGCAACTTCATTAGCCTCATTCCTAAAGAATGATCTAGTTCTTACCCCATGATGGATGTCTCCAACAATTTGGTCTTGGGGATGACTAGAGGCTAATCTAGTTTACCTAGGTGTTGGTGGTGCTTCTTGAATGGTTTCACTAGACACAAGCTCAGCCTCAGGATCCGGCTGATCTATGGGTTGTCTAGGCTCACCGTCATCGGATTCATTACCATCAACCACATTTGGACTTTCATTCAAACTTAGTCTCCTAAGTTCGAATTGGACTTCATCTTCTGGTTGATCATTGGCTTTTGGAATTTCTTCAAAGACAACATCAGAAGATTCTTCAACCAATCTATTTTTCTTATTGTAGACTCGATAGGCTTTGCTAACTTGGGAGTACCCGACTAGTATCCCTTCATCAGCCTTTGCCGTGAACTTCCCAAGGTGATCCTTGGTGTTTAGGATGAACACCTTACAACCAAACACCCTAAGGTGTTTATCCGTAGGTAATTTTCCAAACCAAAGTTCATGTGGAGTCTTTCCTAAGAACCTATGGATGAGGACTCGGTTTTGCACATAGCAAGCTGTATTTATAGCTTCGGCCCATAAGTAACTCGGTAGTGAGTACTCATTAAGCATGCTTCGTGCAGCCTCTTGTAGAACACGGTTCTTCTTCTCTACAACACCATTTTGTTGTGGTGTTCTAGGAGTAGAGAACTCATGTCTATAACCTCTATCTTGAAAAAATTCTAAAAACCGTTGATTTTGAAATTCACCTCCATGATCACTTCTAATTGTCTTAATTGTTGATGAATTTTCATTTTCAACTCTTCTACAAAAAGAAATGAAAACATCTAAGGTTTGGTCCTTATATTTTAGAAAATAAGTCCATGTATATCTAGTAAAGTCATCAATGATAACAAAGCAATATCTACTTCCATTCAATGATATGATAGTGCTACAATAAAAAAAAATCCATATAAAGTAAATCTAAAGCAGTAGATGTACTTACATCGCTTTTACCTTTATGTGCAGATTTGGTTCGCTTACCCATTTGACATGCATCACATAGTTTGTCTTTTTCATACTTGATGCTTGGTAAGTCACGAACTAATCCCTTGTTGGCCAACTTCCGGATGTTCTTCATGTTAACATGTGCTAGCCTCCGGTGCCAAAGGGTGGACTCTTCTTCTTTTGACATGAGACACTTAGCAAAAGCATTAGTAGCACTTTTAAATGAAACTTGATAAATATTATCTACTCTTGTTCCTACTAGTATCGTGTCCAAGGTGTCATGTTGTCTAACTAGACATTGACTTGGTTGAAAATCAATTGTGTAGCCCGTGTCACACGATTGACTTACACTTAGGAGATTAAATGTCATCCCCTTGACTAGATGGACATTTGAGATTCTAAGACATTCGGATATTTGAATGTCTCCTATTCCTATGACCTTAAGACTACCATTGTTACCAAATGAAACATTACCTCTACTTTTCTTTTGAAGTGTGGTAAACAATGATCTATCCCTGGTCATGTGTTTGGAGCACCCACTATCAACGAACCAAGTTGATAGATGCTCTCCCTCAATCATAACCTACACAATTCAAAAAATGGAAGATTTAGGTACCCAAACCTTGGGACCTAAAGCATTTACTAAACAAGACTTAGGCACCCATGCCTTGACAACTTTCTTTTGAACCTTGGGTGTCTTAATTGGTCTAACACCAGTCCTAGACATAAGGGACACAAATGAAGGTTCCTTGGGTCGGTAACCAATACCGACCCTATTGTAGACTGCCCTTTGGGCATTCAAGATCATGTCTAGGGTCTTTGAGCTAGTTGAGAACTTCTCAAGAATATTCTTGAGTCTCTCAACTTCACTCTTTAATGATTTGTTTTCATCCTCTAGCAATTCATCATGCAAATCATCAATATCCTCAACCCTAGAGGACTTCAAATGTTCAATCTCAATTTTCAATGACTTAATCTCATCCTCTAACATTTCAACATGCAAATCATCTATGTTATCATCCTTAGACGATTTCAATTGGTCAATTTCTAATTGCAATGATTTAACATTATTCTTTGACTTTTTCAACATATTGGTTAAACATGCAATAGCTCTATAACATTTTTCTAGTTCGGGAGAGGTTACCTCTTCATCATCCGAAGATGATGAAGTCGCGTTTGAGGAGTTGGAGGATTCATCACTGCTTTCTTCTCCAAGAGCCATGAGTGCCACATGTCTTGTGCTCTTCTCCTCCTCTTCATCGGATGAACTTGAGGAGGATTCATCCCAAGTGGCCTTCAAGGCCTTCTTCTTTTTCTTTGATTTCTCCTCTTTCTTTTTGGATTTCTCCTCCTTTTTCTTTAGCTTTGGGCATTCACTCTTGAAGTGTCCTTTCCTACCACACTCAAAACAAGAAACGTTAGTCTTATCAACTTTAACTTCACTAGGGTTACCTTTACCCTTGAAGCGTCGACCCCTTCTCATCATTCTTCTCACAAAATTTATCATCTCGGAGGAAGAAGACCCGCTGCCATCTTCCTCGGAATCGGACTCGGATTCGGATGAGGAAGAAGATGAGGAGACTTCCTTCTCCTTTTTCTTCTCCTTCTTCTTCTTGTTGGATCGTTCCCCTGCAACTAAGGCAATCCCCTTCTCCTTGGGGCCTTTGTTAGCCATTTCATGCAATTCCATTTCACAAAATAGATCATCTAGTTTAACAATTGATAAATCCTTGGAAACTTTGTAGGCATCCACCATGGATGACCACAAAGCATTCCTTGGAAATGCTTTTAGCACATACCTCACAAGGTCGCGGTTCTCGACCTTTTCATCAATTGAGTAGAGACCATTCAATACCTCTTTGAATCTGCTGTGGAGCTCACTTACAGTCTCATTCTCCTTCATGGAGAGGTTTTGGAGTTGGTTGAGGAATAAGTCCCTCTTGGCAATTCTTGAGTCTCGGGTTCCCTCGTGGAGTTCGATGAGCTTGTTCCACAAGTCTTTAGCACTTGTGAATGGACCAACCTTAATGAGTTAGTCTTTGTTCATGCCGCATTGTAGGGTGACAACCGCCTTTGCGTCGGCTTCACTCTTTCAAATTTGTTCAGCCGTCCACCTCCACGATTCAAGTTCTTTGCCTTCATCATCCTTTGGAGGGGTAAAACCCTCATTCACCGCGAACCAAGTATTGATGTCCATCTTCAGGTAATACTCCATCTTCGATCTCCAATATTGAAAATCTGCGCCATCGAAGAAGAGAGGTCGAGTGGTGGAAAAACCTTCTCTCAAAGCCATGGATGATAGCTTTCGGTTGTTAATCCGCTTGTACAGAGCCCCAAGCTCTGATACCACTTGTTGGAACTCGGATGGCTAGAGAGGGGGGGGGGGTGAATATAGCCAAACACTTAGACTTTGTGTTTTTCAAATTTCTGCACTCAAACATTTAGTAGCACAGCGGAAGTAGTAAAAACAGAATATGCAGAAAACTAAACCCTAAGCTATGAGCAAACACAAGAACGCTAACAAGAGGATTTACAAGGTTCAGGGATAACTTATCCCTACTCCTTGGCGTGCCCTTAAGGTGGGTGATCCCTTGATCATCGGCAGATCAAGCCTCGGAAGATCCGGATAGAAAGCAACCTCCTTCTCGGTGGAGTAACCTCTCCAGAGTGTTTCAATCAAAGATATAGTTTTAAGCACAATGAAACACAAGAAAGATCTTACTTAGCACTTAGCACAGACAAGAACACAGCAAGATTCTTCCGAGCTCCACCCAGCGACGATCTCACGCAAGAACCTCTTTCTTCGTGTCTTCTCGCTGTCGGACTCAAAGCCTCTTGTTTCTTCCTCTAAGTGCTCAAGCAAGGGATGGTTGATTCACAGATTGCAGTTGCTTGCTCAAGATGATGGAACTTCAGAACGCACAAGCAAAGTGTGGAGAACACAAACGCGCAGCAAGAACTCAAGCCAGAAGTTGCTTCAACGAACTCTTCTCTGCTCTTCTCCTCTACGCCCTTTTGTTTCTCCACTGAGCACAGGTGACACCATCTCACTGCAGCCTCTAGCTGCTTACCTGCCAACGCCAGCTACCACTGAGCTCTCCCTGGACTCCCTGAGCTTCCCTCAGCCAAGCTCCAGTCAGCAGCTCCAGCCGTTGCAACTTGAGATGGAAAACGGACAAATCTGCTCCAAGGAAAGGCCTCCATTGACTCTCCTTGAGTGTTTGAATCCTTCCCTGTCACTTGCAGCTTAATCAGAGCATTAGCACAGTATATCACTCAGTAAATCAAGTATCAGGAATCAAATGCATAGAATCGGATACGGTCAGACACGATCAGAGCGTCTGACAGTGCAATTTGAATTAAAGTGATCGGTCATTGGACCGATCAGAGGGCCTCCTGATCGATCACCAGATCGATCAGGCTGGGTTCAGACCAATCAGGCTCTGTCCTGATCGGTCCCCAACGCTTAATCAGAAATCGCGATTTCTCTGGAACTCTCCTGGACCGATCACCAGACCGATCCCAGGTCGTGGATTGCTCACCCGACCGATCCACCCCTTTGCTGGGCGATTTCTAAGCTTCGCAGTCCAACTCTCCTGATCGGACACTGGACCGATCAGAGAGCATCCTGATCGGTCACCAGACCGATCAGGTCATGATCAGACCGATCAGGCTCCGTCCTGATCGATCATAGTGAGGAACTCGCGACGCTTGATCGTTCTCCAGAACGATCTGCACAGTGATCCAGATCGGTCACCAGACCGATCAAGAGCATATCAGCAGGGGAACTCAACCTCACCGTGTGCTCCCTGATCGGTCACCAGACCGATCAGGAGCCAAGTAGTGGGTGAAACGCATACTCCCTGATCGGTCACCAGACCGATCAGTCATCGCTGGATCGATCACCAGACCGATCAGTCATCGCTGGATCGGTCACCAGACCGATCCACGAAGGAGCACCGTGCCAACTCCCTGATTGGTCACCAGACCGATCCAGGGGCTCCAACCTAGCCCTCCAAGCTAGGGTTTCATCCAACCTAGCCCTCCAAGCTAGGACCTGACCCTCTAAGCCAGGATTTTTCACCTAACCCTCTAGTTGGGACTTTTCACCTAACCCTCCAAGTTAGGACTTTTCACCTATCCCTCCAAGCTAGGACTTTTCACCCAACCTTCCGAGTTAGGACTTTTCCACACCTAGCCCTCCAAGCTAGGACTTGACCCTCCAAGCCAGGACTTTTTCACCTAACCCTCCAAGTTGGGACTTTTCACCTAACCCTCCAAGTTAGGACTTTTCACCTAGCCCTCCAAGCTAGGACTTTTCACCCAACCCTTCCGAATTATGACTTTTCAACACCTAGCCCTCCAAGCTAGGATTTTCCACACCTAACCCTCCAGGTTAGGATTTTCCAACACCTAGCCCTCCAAGCTAGGATTTTCCATAACATGCCTAATCCCCGATCAAGACTTAACCATAATCATAATCATCAACCTAAACTAAAATCGATGTCAACACCAAAACAACAATCAGGGTCAGACTGCATCAACAGCAAGGGGGTGCTATTTAAAGGTAAAAAGAATAACTTAACCAAAGATAAGGTGTCTAAGGTTAAGAGGGTTCAGTTTGTAGGTCAAGAATCATCGGGGGCACACCGGTGTGGTATAGTATGGCTTGAGTCACCTAGGGAGGTGGCTAGGGCTAAGAGTTCAAGGGGGAGCTCTAGGAGCCTTTGGGATCCATGGTAAGTGGATCTCAAGAGATGGTTCTTTTTAGGAAGTCTAGGTGGACTAGGAAATGTGTCAAAGGGTTTGGAAGACTAAGGTGAGTCTTAATCCTAGGGAATTGACACATTAAAAGGAGATTTATGGAATGAAAGATGAAAATGAGATTATATTTGATAGAAAATGGGGTTTAGTGTGGAGATGCTTTATAACTCAATGCTAGAAATGTATTATGGTCAGAAATTAGAAGATATATCAAGGAGGAGTCAAAATTGGGACTTTTGGAGGAGTTTAAATGATACAATTTAGAAATGGTTGAGCTTCGTGCCAATCTTGGGATCCAGAGTAGTTTTGATTGAAAACATATTTTTCCCAAGTAGATATAGGATTCACAAATCTCTTCACAAAATTTCAAATTTTTTAGAGATTTATGGAATTAATTAGACATTTCTGAAAGTGGGCTGAAAACTTGAAATTCAGATACCAGTCGACTGGTACAGGACCAGTCGACTGGTCCAGTACTGGAAAATATTCTGTTTGTTTTATCAGTCGACTGCCCTAGGGGCAGTCGACTGATCTCACCCCAGAAACATTCTGTTCGTTTTGCCAGTCGACTGCCCTGGGGGCAGTCGACTGATCCGTAGGTTTAGATAGAAAAGGGATATTGGATAATAGGATATGACATTAAAATTAAAATCCTTGTATATGCTCCTTGAATAATGGTTTACCTCATGATTTAATGGTGACTGTATGAAATGAGGCTATATGGATATCATGGAAATCAAGGAAGATTGATAAGTGCATATTTATCTAGTGTTAAGAGATAAGAAGAAGGGGATTTTATCATATTAAGAATGTGTAAGAAAAAGGGAAGTATTGAGGACAATTCCATGTGTCAAATTATAATGGTTAGTCTTGGCAAACACATGAAATTATAGATGGATTTGAAAGTTGATACAAAATATCAAACTTTTGAGGAAATTAGAAGTTATACCAAAAGTCAAGCACATATGATAATCTTCATGAAACCATATTTTTCTAGGATATGGTATATTCTAGCAAATGTGCTTACAAACTTTTAGATTTTTTCGGGTTTTGTTGAGTTCTTTTTGGCACTGGGGGTAAGGTTTCTTGGGGTAATCCTTTGATGGTGTCAAAGGGGAAAGAACTTGTGATGTTAAGTTGGGTAGAACATAACCTTGGTAAATTGAAAATTGAGAGAAGGCATAGGTTAAGGGGGAGGTTGCCTCTTGTTTGCCTTAATTTTCATAGGAAGTTTTGGGTTTTGTGTCAAACTTGGGAATGATGATAAATATATTGTTGAATGTATTTTTCCCAAGTAGGTATGGGTACCACAAACCTCTCCACAAAATTTTGGGATTTTTGGAGATTTGTCGAATTTCTGGCGTATTTCTGAATTTAGCCTGAAAAGTTGAAATTTTGATTATCAGAGTATCAATCGACTGCCCTGGGGGCAGTCGACTGGTCAAGGCTGGATTGGGTATCCAGCAACTGTTTGGTGTCCAAATGATGTAAAACAAGTGTATGGGGAGGGAGTTAGTACACTGTGTTTAGGATCATTGGGGATTAAAAGAACCAATAATTGGGATATTGTTGGGGTCTTTTTGATGTATGACAAAGGGGGAGAAGTGTTGGGTTTAAGTGGGAAACCAAACACGCCTTTACAAGAAACCCTAGGTCTAGGGGGAGCCTAGGTGAAGGGGGAGCATGGTTGCTCCATTCTTGGCGTAAGGGAACCTTGGAGAGGTTCTTAAAAAGCCTTTGTAAGTCCAATGTAGGGGGAGCTTTGGAGAAGCTTTAAAAAGCTCGTTTTGGTGAAAATTCCTAACTTGGGAGGTTAGGTGTGTGGATGTCTTGGGATAGGATCCATGATTGATTGCATTTGCATATGCATTGGCGGTGTAAGTCCAAGGTGGAGCCTTGGCAATGTAAGTCCAAATGTTTGTTTAGCATTGTTGTTGCTATTTATTGCTATTTGTTTTCCCTAACTTAAACGTATTGTCAAACATCAAAAAGGGGGAGATTGTTGAGGCAATCTATGGTCCGAAGTGACTATGTGTTTCGATGTTTGGGCAAAGGATTTAAGTTAAGTTTTTCCTTGTGTTCTAATATGTGAGTGTGCAGGATGTACAGTTTACACATATTGACTTGGTTGGACTGCTTCGGTACGGTGAAGGGTGTCATGGAGACAAGCTGGAGGCTTGTGTGCACCCGATGGACCTTGGTATAGCAGGGATGATGAGTCGAGGGGCGTGGACTTCGAGGCGTACGTGAAGGATGGCATGGAGACAAGTTGGAGGCTTGTGTGCATCCGAGGGACGAGAGCCGAAGACGAAGAGGGCGCGAAGGCAATATTCAAGGCTGTTGATGAAGAGTCAGCTGAGTCATGAAGGGACAAGAGCCGAGGGAGGAGGACTCCAAGGGCAAGCCGGGAAGAGGACTTCAAGGGGCAAGCCAAGGGAGTGTACCTGAAGGCACGCGTGGAGGAGGGTCATTGGAGTGAGGAAGAGTGTGTTTGTAAGCTGGGCAGTCGACTGGGGATATAACAGTCGACTGCTAGCAAGCACAGAAACTCACAGAAGATTTCTGACCTTGGACTAGCCGATTGCCCTAGGAGCAGTCGACTGGTGGTGACTGGTTAAGTCGGCTGAAATTCTAATGTTGGAGTTGCAACGGTCGATTTTTAGTGGGACCAATCGACAGCCCTGGGAGCAGTCGACTGGTGGAGTGTTTTCCAGCTTGAGTTCTATTTAAAGAGAACTCGGTTTGGGTTGGGAGCTCTTACGAATTTGGCTTTGGTTAGAATCCAAATAGTCGTCTTAGAGTTCAGAGGTGTACTCAAGGTTGTAGCGAGGTTTCTCTCCACCAAGGAGCTACGTGAGCTAGCCGGAGGGCATCTGGGGAGTGATCCACCGAAGGATCGAGGGATCGTCTACCTCACGGTCTATCGTGGAGTAGGAGTCTTCATATCTGAACCACGTAAATAAGTTTGTTAGCATTGGTTAGTTTTATTTTAGTATATTCTGTTGAGACAATCTGTGGTCCAGAGTGACCAAGTGTTTTGATGTATGAGCAAAGGGTTTAAGTTATGTTTACCCTTGTGTTCTTATATGTGTATGTTGAGTGTGCAGGTTGTACAGGTTACACATATGGACTTGGCTGGACGGCCTCGGTACGGTGAAAGGTGGCATGGAGACAAGCTGGAGGCTTGTGTGCACCCGAGGGACCTTGGAGAGCAGGGACGATGAGCTGATGGGCACGGACTTCGAGGCATGCGTGAAGGATGGCATGGAGGCAAGCTGGAGGTTTGTGTGCATCCGAGGGATGGAAGCCGAAGATGAAGAGGGCGCGAAGGCAATAGTCGAGGCTGCGGATGAGGAGTCAGTCGAGTCGTGAGGGTACGAGTGCTGTGTGAATGTACTCAGGAAGGGTTTCAGCTAGGGACCAGTCGACTGCCCTGGGAGCAGTCGACTGGTAGGTGGCTGGTGAGTTGGCTGAGAATTCGAACGTTGGGGTGCAACGGTCGAATTTCAGTGGCACCAGTCAACTGCCCTAGGAGCAGTCGACTGGTGGCGAGGGTTTCAGCCCGAGTCCTATTTAAAGAAGACTTCGTGGTGGCTGAGATTCTTGACGAATCTTGTCTTGGTTAAAGGCAAGATAGTAGTCTTTGTGCTCAGGTCTTCTAAAGGTGTTGTGGTGAGGTTTCTCCACCCAGAAGGAGCGACAGAGCTAGCCGGAGGTAGATGGGAGTGAGATGTTAGGTTTCATCTTCTTGTTCATAATGCTTGTTATGATGTATTACTTTGAGCAAGAAGATGAAAATTCCTCATTAATCATTCACTTGACCAATCATGGGGAAGACTAGTACGCTATTAATGTGTACTTAGTCCAAAGATCGTGATTGGATAGTTCAATGAACTAACCCAATATCCAAGTCCTTGGAGACCATGTGATTGTGCTTGACCCCTTAGGAACTCGAAAATGCCTCCAATTGGGCACGTTTTTAGCCAGGTATCAGTTATTCCCATTACCAATCGATTGATTTCAGTTATCAATCGATTGGTGGGTCTGCATCTTTCGGCAGACACCCTATGAATCGATTCCCTAATCGATTCAAGCAGTTTTTCTCGGGCACAGATTGTTTCTTAATCGATCAGTGGATCGATTAATCCAGTTCCAATCGATTGACTAATCGATTACGCTCGATGATCGATTAATACAGGTCGAGTCGATTGGTGAATCGATTACGCACTCTCGTAATCGATTGGTTAATCGATTCTCGTAATCGATCGGCGGATCGAGTCCAGGCTCCTGTGATCACTCATATGGATCGATTCAACCAGGCCGTAATCGATCACTCAATCGATTACGGCCATTAACGCTTTCCACCTAACCTGTCCTGTCACTCGCGTTTTGCCCTAAAACCCTCGGCCGTCCCAAAACCCTCCCGTACCTCTCTCTCGCGCGCTCAATCCTCGCGCCCTCGTGTCCTCTTCGTCCTCGCTAGTGTTCCCCGACCACCCGGCGCCCTCGCGAGCCCGAACGCGTCTCGGACGACAGGGAGTGAAAGCAGGGCACCACCAGCACAAGGAGTCTAGCACCCCCGAGTCCTAGCTTCCCTCTCCTCAAGCTCTAGCTTCCCTCACGCGTCTCCCTCAGCGTGCCCTCTCCTCTCGACGCCACACCTCGCAGGCACTCCGTTCTCCTCCTTCACGCGACGCGCAGCTGCTGGGAGATTTTGCGCGCCACTGTTCCAGCCTGTTCTTTCACCAATGGCGCCAAAGTAAACCCTAATTTTTTTTCTTTTCCTTGATAATTGATTATTTGATCTTGACTAATCAAATGTTTCTTCTGATTGTTGTATTCTTTTGGTTGCATTGCATTCCCCATTTCACCCTGTGCGTCACTTCTCCTAACCCTAAAACTCTGGTCGTCCCTAACACTCACAACCCTAAACCCTAAACTCTGTGTATCCTAATCCAACACTCCAATTTTATTGTCTGTGTATCCTGACTTTGTCCATCATTTCTTGGTCATCTTTGGTTGGTCCTCAATAGGAAGAAGCAACGGGCGGATGAGACGGGTGCCGGGTCTTCTCGCCCTAAACCCCCTACGGATGCCCGTTTTCCGAATGCCGCCCTTCAAAAGGCATTTGGTCAACATATATTTAAATTGATTGCCCCTAGATCACTAGACCGCCAATATTTTCATGATCATTGTTTCTCGGTGTTTCAAATCCTTGAAAACTATAAACTTGAGTCTATTATCTATTGTGAGCGAGGGGTCAACATAGGGTTGGTTTCCGAGTTCTACAACAACCTACACACCCTGGATGATGTAAATTATAAAACTCGGGTAGCCAAACAAAGTTTGGATTTTAGCTATACGACTCTTTCGGATTTCCTCCAGTGTCGTCCCTCTACAAATAGCTTTGTTTTCTTTCCTACACTTCCCGAGCTTTTACCTCCGCCATTTGAGGATATCTCCCTTGACTCGATGTATCAGCATTTCTTTCGGCGTCCGCGTCCAGATGGCCCTTATGCCAATCTGACCACGTTTCCTGCTCTTGAGCTCTCTGCTATCGATTATGCCCTTTATAAGGTCGTAATCAACTGTTTTTTGCCTATTGTGTCTCGCGCTTTAGCGACCGTCCGACCCTCTCAGCTTTTCTTGACCTATGCTCTTCACCGGGGTCTTGATGTCAACATCCCTCTGAACATATTTCATTCCATTATCCATTTCACTCAGCCTGTGCACGGTACCGTTCATATGCCTTTTGGGCATATTATTACAGACTGGCTTGCCACTATGGGGATTGACATCTCTAGAGGGAAGGTGGAGCCGATGACCGTCAAATACTCCCGGATTTCAGCCCGTTCCTTCTCCAAATCCGGGATGACGGGCGATCTTGGCGACATTCGGTGGATTGATGGTCGGCAGGTTGGGGAGGGACCGCGAGCATGCCCTGGCCATGGCCCCGCTGCTGCAGCTGCTCCGGATGCTGACGATGAGGAGGACATTCTGGATAGGGTCCGTGCATTTGAGGAGACCGTCGACACTCGCTTTGAGGAGATGCGGTTGGAGAGTGACATGCGTCACTTCGAGACACAGTCACGCCTCACAGTCATTGAGCGCACCCTGCTGGAGGTGCGCGATATGTGTCGCTCCCGGATGCTCGGCCAGCCTCCTCTTCCTCCACCGTCTACTGATGCTCCATCGTCGGAGGTTGGCGCCACTTCGGGAGGTTCTGGTCTTCCCGATGTTGCGGAGACCCCGGCCGCTGATCCTGCTGCTGCCCTCGAGGAGTTCTTCTTTGCGCCTTGATTTATGTAGTCCTGTTTCGTTGGTTGTTTTTGTTTGGAGTTCTGTACTCAGTTTATGGATATTGTTAACTTTTGATGCTTGTATGCTATATTCACATTTTCTGCCTTATATGCTACCGGTTTGTTTGCATGTTGTGAGTTGTGATTTTCTCTCTTGTATGATGCTTCTATTGAGGGGGAGCTCTTCTATGTTTACTTGTCATTTTTGATATTTGGCAAAGGGGGAGACTTGCAGATATTTAAAGTTTAGATTCATGATTATGCTCTAAATAACTTTACTATATGCTTATTGGATTGATATCGCTGATGTTATGTTGAAAGTTAGCTTAAACTTAAATAGATTGTCAAACATCAAAAAGGGGGAGATTGTAGATGCAATCATGCCCTAAATTAGAGGTTTCGATGATTGACGGTTATTTAAGTTTAAGCTAATACATTGGATCTAACATTGAGATTTAGTGTGCAGTAACGCAGGAAGTCCAAGGGATGGTCGGGGACCGAGTTCTTGGCATGAAGACCCGGAGTTGAGGAAGCTCCAGGCAGGAAGTCCAAGGAATGGTCGGGGACCGAGTTCTTGGCACGAAGACCCGGAGTTGAGGAAGCTCCAGGCAGGAAGTCCAAGGGATGATCGAGGACGAAACTCTTGGCATGAAGACCTGGAGCTGGGAGGCTTCAGGCGTGAAGTCCAGGAAACGAGAGGTTTTGTTGGCACAAGGTAATTGAATCCATTGGAAGGCTAATTGATTGGTGAACTCAGCTGTGAACTCCAGAGTTGGCGTATCAATCGATCCACCAATCGATTAGAAGATGACTAATCGATTGGTGAATCGATTCAGACTGACTCTGTGTGGAAACAGGCAGTTCTGAATCGATTACGGAATCGATTACGAATGATTCTGCCGTAGACAGAACGTTTGGTAATCGATCACTCAATCGATCCAGAAACCCTGTAATCGATTGCTGAATCGATTACAAGCTGTTCTGTCTGCAGACAGAACGTTTGGTAATCGATCACTCAATCGATTCAGAAAGCCTGTAATCGATTGGTGAATCGATTACAAGCTGTTCTGTGCACGACAGAACGCTCGGTAATCGATCGGTTAATCGATTCAGGATTCTAATCGATCAGCCAATCGATTCAAGTTCAAATGGCGTAATCCCAGCCGTTCATCCAACGTTCGTACTGCTCAACGGTTACTTGGTAATCGATTGGGGCTTCTCACCAATCGATTCAGGAAGCAAAAGAAGACCGTTATAAGCGGAAAATCGAGCTCAAACGGTAACACTGTTCCATTGCGATTTGAGCTAGGGTTTTGGTGCTTCAAGCTGTGTGTTCAAGCTCAAGTTTCCAACACCTTGATCAAGCAATCAAAGGAAGGAGAAGCAAGCCTATTGTGTAATACTTCTCTCTTTTCTTCTTCCTTGTGTTGTTCTTTGTGAAAGTTTTCAAGGGTGTTGTAAAAGGGTTTCTCCACCCTCGGGGTTGTTCCGAGAAGGAGGTTTGATAGTGAAATCTGCGATCGCTGGTGTGAACCCTTGGATTAGTCACCTCAAGGAGGTGGAGACCAAGTAAATACAAGTGTTAGCATTGGATTTGGTGGTGGGTAGACTTTGATTTCTGCTTGGATGAAGAAGAATCAATTAAAGCGAGCTATTCACCCCCCCCCCTCTAGCTCTACCGATCCTCAACAAGTGGTATCAGAGCAAGGTTGCTTCGGAGGACTCACACCCAAAGAAGCAAGTGTTTGAGCTGCAAGGATGTCTTTGAAAGAGGGCCATAGCACTACACGACCACCCTACTATGAAGGGAACAATTTCGCATATTGGAAGAGTCGCATGGAAAATTATCTCATGACGGAAATCGACAATTGGTTTTCTGTTACGGAGGGTTTTGTTGCACCAACACAAGATGGAAAAATTCTGGAATCATCCAAGTGGACAACTGAGCAAAAGATGAAAGCGCAAGCAAATGCTAAAGCCACGGTAACTCTTCAATGTGGATTGAGCTCGGAACAACTAAACAAAGTCGGTCCATTTAAGAGTGCCAAAGAGTTGTGGGATAAGCTAATTGAGCTAAATGAAGGCACAAAAGATTCAAGAATTGCCAAAAGGGACCTTCTTATAAATCAATTGCAAAATTTTGTGATGAAGGAAGGAAAACCGTAAGTCAGTTGCATGGAAGGTTTAAGGAGCTTCTCAATGGCCTTCACTCGGTCGGAGAAAGTGTGGAGAACCGGGATCTCATAAGGTATGCACTAAAATCCTTCCCAAGAAACTCCTTATGGTCATCAATGGTTGATGCTTATAAGGTTTCAAGGGATTTATCAATTGTCAAGCTAGATGAACTATTTTGTGAACTAGAATTGCATGAACAAGCTAATATAAGTCATAAGGAGAAAGGTATAGCTTTGGTTGCAGGTGAAAGAAGCAAGAAGAAGAGTAAAGAGAAGAAGAAGGAGAAGAAGGAAGAATCCTCCTCATCCGAGTCCGATCAAGATAGTGATAGTGATAGCGATGAGGAGCTATCATCAAGTGAAATGGCGAATTTTGTTCGGAAGATGATGAGGCGATCTAGAAAGTTCAACAAGAAGGATGTCAAAAAGATGTTCCTTGATGACAAGAAAAAGGGTAAGTCTCAAGCTAAATCTAAAGCAAAGACTGATACAGTTTGTTTTGAGTGTAGTAAAAAGGGTCATATCAAAGCCGATTGTCCTGAGCTAAAAAGGAAGGATGACAAGACAAAGAAAAAGAAGGCTTTGAAAGCTACATGGGATGATACTTCTTCTAGTTCATCAGATGAAGAAATTGGGAGAAAGACCTCTAGACATGTGGCTCTCATGGCCTTGAATGATGTTGAAAGTAGTGAAGATGAAGAAAATCATGAAGATGAAGTTGAGTCTTCAAGCGAGTCATCATCTAGTGAGGATGAGGTAACTTCTCCTAAATTAGATAAACTCTATGCTACTATTGCATGTTTGACAAATGCTTTATCTAAATCAAAAGTCAAAGTTAAAGAGCTACAAACTAAGATGAAATTACTTGAAAATGATACTATGCCATGTGAAGTATGTACACATCATGAAGTTGCAAATTCTAGAGGTGATGATCTTAAAAAGGAAAATACATCATTGAAATTGCAAGTAGAGGGTCTTAGAAATGCTTTGGAAAAATTTACTTCTAGCTCAAAATATTTGGACATGATCTTAGGAAGTCAACGGGCAGTGTATAACAAGGCCGGATTAGGATATAAACCAAAGGATAAGGAAGTTAACTTCATGTCTCTTGTTAGTAGAAATCATGTTTCAAAGGTGAAAACTGTTCAAGCTTGGGTACCCAAGCAATTTGTTGTAGATGCTATTGGACCCAACATTTGGGTACCAAAACATTTAGTTCATCGCATTTGAACAGGCATGCGTCGAGGGGGAGCATCCAACGACATGGTTCATTGATAGTGGATGCTCTAGGCACATGACGGGAGACTCATCAAAATTTTCATCACTCAAAAACAAAAATAAAGGTACCGTTTCCTTTGGTAATAGTGGTGAATTGAAAGTTATTGGAATAGGTGATATTAAAATTTCTGAACAATTTATAATTAGGAATGTTTTATTAGTGAAAGGTATGGTTTTCAATTTATTAAGTGTTAGTCAACTATGTGACTCGGGATATAGAGTTGAGTTTGACTCATCTCAATGTCTAATTAAACATAGTGAACTAAACACTACCATGCTTATTGGCCATAGAAAGGAAAACATTTATCAAGTTGAATTATTTGGTATTACTAATGTGTTTGCTAAGTGTTTCATGTCTAAAGAGGAAGAGACTTGGCTTTGGCATCGGAGACTTGCTCACACCAACATGAGACACATCAAGAGACTATCAAAGAATGAGTTGGTGCAAGGATTGCCAAAATTGAAGTTTCAAAAGGACAAACTATGTGATGCATGTCAAATGGGTAAGCAAACCAAGGCTACCCACAAAGGTAAAACGAACTTAAGTACGTCTACCTCTTTGGAATTATTGCATATGGATTTGTTTGATAGTAGCAAGCATGTTTCCTTGAATGATAGTAGATATTGTTTAGTTGTGATAGATGACTTCACTAGATACACTTGAGTGTTTTTCTTAAAGCATAAGGATCATACCTTAGAAACCTTGATTGCTTTTTGTAAAAGAGTAGAAAATGAGAAAAATTCAAAAATCAATAGATTACGAAGTGATCATGGAGGTGAGTTTGAAAACGAAAGATTTGAAAATTTTTGCTCACAAAATGGATATAAGCATGAATTCTCTACCCCTAGGACACCACAACAAAATGGGGTGGTTGAGAGAAAGAATAGAGTTTTACAAGAGGCCGCTAGGAGTATGTTAAATGAATACTCACTTCATAGTTATCTATGGGCCGAAGCAATTAATACGACATTTTATGTACAAAATAGGACTTTAATACATAGGTTTTTGAACAAAACACCTCATGAATTGTGGTTTGGTAAACCTCCTACAATAAAACATCTTAGGGTGTTTGGATGTAAAGTATATATTTTAAACACCAAAGATCACTTAGGAAAATTTTCCGCCAAGGCGGATGAAGGTATTCTTGTAGGGTATTCCGCTCATAGCAAAGCCTATAGAGTTTATAATAAGAGATCCAAAATAGTTGAAGAGTCTCTAAATATAGTTTTTGAAGAAAATCCAAGCTCGAGTTCAAATAAAGCAATAGAGGAGGAAGTACAATTTGAATTAGAGAAGTTGACATTAGAGGAGGAAAATAATCTTGAGAAAGAAGAGAGTGAAACGGAAGGTGTGATTGAGTTACCACTTGAGAATGAAATCACTACAACTCAAGAACCAAGACACACAAGAACAAGTACAAACCATCCCTTGGAGCAAGTAGTGGGTGACATTACCCATGGGGTACGAACTCGGTCTTATTTTCGGAATGAAGGGAGTCAAGTGGCTCTAATTTCACAAATTGAGCCAAAAGCCGTAAGTGATGCATTGCTTGATCCCGATTGGATTTTAGCAATGCAAGATGAGTTGTCTCAATTTGAGAGAAGTCAAGTTTGGGAATTAGTTCCTAGAGCCAAAGGGAAATCAATCATTGATACAAAATGGGTTTTTAGGAACAAACTTGATGATAAAGGAATGGTTGTGAGAAATAAAGCTAGATTGGTTGCTAGAGGTTTTAATCAAGTCGAAGGGTTGGACTATGATGAAACTTATGCACCGGTAGCTCGGTTAGAGTCTATTAGGATGATGTTGGCATTTGCCGCTCGCAAAGGATTTAAGTTGTATCAAATGGATGTAAAATCGGCATTTTTAAATGGTTTTATCAAAGAAGAAGTATATGTTGAGCAACCTCCGGGTTTTGAAGATTTACAATGTCCAAACCATGTATACAAGCTTAAGAAAGCATTGTATGGACTAAAACAAGCACCTCGTGCTTGGTATGAACGATTGTCTACATTCTTAGTGTCCAAGGGTTTTCATAGAGGAAAAATTGATCCTACATTATTTTTAAAGACTAGTGGGGAAGATATCTTTGTGGCCCAAGTCTATGTAGATGACATTATTTGTGGATCCACAAACAAAGACTATCTAAATGAATTCATTAATCACATGGAAAGTGAATTTGAAATGAGTTTAGTTGGTGAATTAACATTTTTCTTGGGTTTACAAATTAAACAAACAAAAGATGGCATATATATACATCAATCCAAATATGTAAAAGAAATCATTAAGAAATTTGGAATGGAGAGTGCCAAAGAAATATCTACCCCTATGGCAACTAACACCAAGTTAGACAATGATATTGAAGGTAAAGAAGTTGACTCCAAAATGTATCGTAGTGCCATAGGTAGTCTCCTCTATCTCACGGCTAGTAGACCCGACATATTGTTTACCGTGGGTATGTGTGCAAGGTATCAAGCTTGTGCCAAGGAGTCACATCTATGTGCAATCAAACGAATCCTTCGCTACCTTAAAGGGACTCAACGGGTGGGTTTGTGGTACCCTAGAACCAAAACGTTTGATCTTGTAGGATATTCCGATTCGGATTATGCCGGATGTAAATTGGATCGGAAAAGTACTAGTGGTGGATGCCAATTTTTGGGATCTTCTTTGGTGAGTTGGTCGAGTAGAAAACAACATTGTGTAGCACTCTCCACAACCGAAGCCGAATATATAGCTATGGGTGAATATGTGTCACAATTATTATGGATGACTCATACCTTGGAAGATTATCAACTCATCTACAAAAATGTGCAAGTTCTTTGTGACAATGTGAGTACCATAAACTTGACAAAAAATCCGGTTCATCATTCACGAACTAAGCACATTGAGGTTAAACATCATTTTATTCGAGATCATGTAGCTAATGGGGATATTGTTCTTAAATATGTTGAGTCAAAATCCAATCTTGCGGATCTTTTCACCAAACCTCTTCCGGAATCTGAGTTTAGCCACTTGCGAAGAGAATTAGGAATGTGCCATATTGATTAATCCTCCGTGATCATTTCAAGATCTTCAACTCACTTGCCTTAATGTGCATCTCACAAGAACCTAGAACTTCCCTTGCTTGTGCTTTTGTAGATGGGAGTGAGATGTTAGGTTTCATCTTCTTGTTCATAATGCTTGTTATGATGTATTACTTTGAGCAAGAAGATGAAAATTCCTCATTAATCATTCACTTGACCAATCATGGGGAAGACTAGTACGCTATTAATGTGTACTTAGTCCAAAGATCGTGATTGGATATTTCAATGAACTAACCCAATATCCAAGTCCTTGGAGACCATGTGATTGTGCTTGACCCCTTAGGAACTCAAAAATGCCTCCAATTGGGCACGTTTTTAGCCAGGTATCAGTTATTCCCATTACCAATCGATTGATTTCAGTTATCAATCGATTGGTGGGTCTGCATCTTTCGGCAGACACCCTATGAATCGATTCCCTAATCGATTCAAGCAGTTTTTCTCGGGCACAGATTGTTTCTTAATCGATCAGTGGATCGATTAATCCAGTTCCAATCGATTGACTAATCGATTACGCTCGATGATCGATTAATACAGGTCGAGTCGATTGGTGAATCGATTACGCACTCTCGTAATCGATTGGTTAATCGATTCTCGTAATCGATCGGCGGATCGAGTCCAGGCTCCTGTGATCGCTCATATGGATCGATTCAACCAGGCCGTAATCGATCACTCAATCGATTACGGCCATTAACGCTTTCCACCTAACCTGTCCTGTCACTCGCGTTTTGCCCTAAAACCCTCGGCCGTCCCAAAACCCTCCCACACCTCTCTCTCGCGCGCTCAATCCTCGCGCCCTCGTGTCCTCTTCGTCCTCGCTAGTGCTCCCCGACCACCCGGCGCCCTCGCGAGCCCGAACGCGTCTCGGACGACAGGGAGTGAAAGCAGGGCACCACCAGCACAAGGAGTCTAGCACCCCCGAGTCCTAGCTTCCCTCTCCTCAAGCTCTAGCTTCCCTCACGCGTCTCCCTCAGCGTGCCCTCTCCTCTCGACGCCACACCTCGCAGGCGCTCCGTTCTCCTCCTTCACGCGACGCGCAGCTGCTGGGAGATTTTGCGCGCCACTCTTCCAGCCTGTTCTTTCACCAATGGCGCCAAAGTAAACCCTAATTTTTTTTCTTTTCCTTGATAATTGATTATTTGATCTTGACTAATCAAATGTTTCTTCTGATTGTTGTATTCTTTTGGTTGCATTGCATTCCCCATTTCACCCTGTGCGTCACTTCTCCTAACCCTAAAACTCTGGTCGTCCCTAACACTCACAACCCTAAACCCTAAACTCTGTGTATCCTAATCCAACACTCCAATTTTATTGTCTGTGTATCCTGACTTTGTCCATCATTTCTTGGTCATCTTTGGTTGGTCCTCAATAGGAAGAAGCAACGGGCGGATGAGACGGGTGCCGGGTCTTCTCGCCCTAAACCCCCTACGGATGCCCGTTTTCCGAATACCGCCCTTCAAAAGGCATTTGGTCAACATATATTTAAATTGATTGCCCCTAGATCACTAGACCGCCAATATTTTCATGATCATTGTTTCTCGGTGTTTCAAATCCTTGAAAACTATAAACTTGAGTCTATTATCTATTGTGAGCGAGGGGTCAACATAGGGTTGGTTTCCGAGTTCTACAACAACCTACACACCCTGGATGGTGTAAATTATAAAACTCGGGTAGCCAAACAAAGTTTGGATTTTAGCTATACGACTCTTTCGGATTTCCTCCAGTGTCGTCCCTCTACAAATAGCTTTGTTTTCTTTCCTACACTTCCCGAGCTTTTACCTCCGCCATTTGAGGATATCTCCCTTGACTCGATGTATCAGCATTTCTTTCGGCGTCCGCGTCCAGATGGCCCTTATGCCAATCTGACCACGTTTCCTGCTCTTGAGCTCTCTGCTATCGATTATGCCCTTTATAAGGTCGTAATCAACTGTTTTTTGCCTATTGTGTCTCGCGCTTTAGCGACCGTCCGACCCTCTCAGCTTTTCTTGACCTATGCTCTTCACCGGGGTCTTGATGTCAACATCCCTCTCAACATATTTCATTCCATTATCCATTTCACTCAGCCTGTGCACGGTACCGTTCATATGCCTTTTGGGCATATTATTACAGACTGGCTTGCCACTATGGGGATTGACATCTCTAGAGGGAAGGTGGAGCCGATGACCGTCAAATACTCCCGGATTTCAGCCCGTTCCTTCTCCAAATCCGGGATGACGGGCGATCTTGGCGACATTCGGTGGATTGATGGTCGGCAGGTTGGGGAGGGACCGCGAGCACGCCCTGGCCATGGCCCCGCTGCTGCAGCTGCTCCGGATGCTGACGATGAGGAGGACATTCTGGATAGGGTCCGTGCATTTGAGGAGACCGTCAACACTCGCTTTGAGGAGATGCGGTTGGAGAGTGACATGCGTCACTTCGAGACACAGTCACGCCTCACAGTCATTGAGTGCACCCTGCTGGAGGTGCGCGATATGTGTCGCTCCCGGATGCTCGGCCAGCCTCCTCTTCCTCCACCGTCTACTGATGCTCCATCGTCGGAGGTTGGCGCCACTTCGGGAGGTTCTGGTCTTCCCGATGTTGCGGAGACCCCGGCCGCTGATCCTGCTGCTGCCCTCGAGGAGTTCTTCTTTGCGCCTTGATTTATGTAGTCCTATTTCGTTGGTTGTTTTTGTTTGGAGTTCTGTACTCAGTTTATGGATATTGTTAACTTTTGATGCTTGTATGCTATATTCACATTTTCTGCCTTATATGCTACCGGTTTGTTTGCATGTTGCGAGTTGTGATTTTCTCTCTTGTATGGTGCTTCTATTGAGGGGGAGCTCTTCTATGTTTACTTGTCATTTTTGATATTTGGCAAAGGGGGAGACGTGCAGATATTTAAAGTTTAGATTCATGATTATGCTCTAAATAACTTTACTATATGCTTATTGGATTGATATCGCTGATGTTATGTTGAAAGTTAGCTTAAACTTAAATAGATTGTCAAACATCAAAAAGGGGGAGATTGTAGATGCAATCATGCCCTAAATTAGAGGTTTCGATGATTGACGGTTATTTAAGTTTAAGCTAATACATTGGATCTAACATTGAGATTTAGTGTGCAGTAACGCAGGAAGTCCAAGGGATGGTCGGGGACTGAGTTCTTGGCATGATGACCCGGAGTTGAGGAAGCTCCAGGCAGGAAGTCCAAGGAATGGTCGGGGACCGAGTTCTTGGCACGAAGACCCGGAGTTGAGGAAGCTCCAGGCAGGAAGTCCAAGGGATGGTCGGGGACGGAACTCTTGGCATGAAGACCTGGAGCTGGGAGGCTTCAGGCGTGAAGTCCAGGAAACGAGAGGTTTTGCTGGCACAAGGTAATTGAATCCATTGAAAGGCTAATTGATTGGTGAACTCAGCTGTGAACTCCAGAGTTGGCGTATCAATCGATCCACCAATCGATTAGAAGATGACTAATCGATTGGTGAATCGATTCAGACTGACTCTGTGTGGAAACAGGCAGTTCTGAATCGATTACGGAATCGATTACGAATGATTCTGCCGTAGACAGAACGTTTGGTAATCGATCACTCAATCGATCCAGAAACCCTGTAATCGATTACAAGCTGTTCTGTCTGCAGACAGAACGTTTGGTAATCGATCACTCAATCGATTCAGAAACCCTGCAATCGATTGGTGAATCGATTACAAGCTGTTCTGTGCGCGACAGAACGCTTGGTAATCGATCCCGTAATCGATTCAGGATTCTAATCGATCAGCAAATCGATTCAAGTTCAAATGGCGTAATCCCAGCCGTTCATCCAACGTCCGTACTGCTCAACGGTTACTTGGTAATCGATTGGGGCCTCTCACCAATCGATTCAGGAAGCAAAAGAAGACCGTTATAAGCGGAAAATCGAGCTCAAACGGTAACACTGTTCCATTGCGATTTGAGCTAGGGTTTTGTTGCTTCAAGCTGTGTGTTCAAGCTCAAGTTTCCAACACCTTCATCAAGCAATCAAAGGAAGGAGAAGCAAGCCTATTGTGTAATACTTCTCTCTTTTCTTCTTCCTTGTGTTGTTCTTTGTGAAAGTTTTCAAGGGTGTTGTAAAAGGGTTTCTCCACCCTCGGGGTTGTTCCGAGAAGGAGGCTTGATAGTGAAATCTGCGATCGCTGGTGTGGACCCTTGGATTAGTCACCTCAAGGAGGTGGAGACCAAGTAAATACAAGTGTTAGCATTGGTTTTGGTGGTGGGTAGACTTTGACTTCTGCTTGGAAGAAGAAGAATCAATTGAAGCGAGCTATTCACCCCCCCCCTCTAGCTCTACCGATCCTCAACAAAATAGACATTGTAAATATCATGTCTTTTCTTTTAGCACTTTTCTGGCATGAGTAGAAATAAAAGTATCCCCTTAGGTTATCTCCATAGCATTTTAGAATCTTTTGGAAAATAAACTAAATTTGGTTGTTAAAACTTAGGATTTGAGTTCATGGATGAAATATTGGATGCTTGAGTACGATTTTGCATTAGATTCTTAATTGAGGATTTGAGATGGATTATTTTTGCCTAGTGAGAATTAGCCTTATATTTGTGACACACATGTTATTGTATTCTAGAACTTGCTTAGGTTCTTTCAAAACCATATTTCGTTGATTGGATCACATTTATAAAGACTAATCATATTGTTTCCCTTTGTCCATGATCATACTTGATACACACTCTTCTTGAATTGTCTTTCCTTATTCCTAATTCTAACCCAAAATTTTTCTATGGATTTGTTTGCTTGGGATGTTTTCTTGATGCTATTTTACCCGAGACGGACAAAGATTTAAGTGTGGGGGAGTGATTAGTGATTAGTGATTTGGAAGCAATTTTTATCAAGGATGCAATTCATGTCAAAAAGAAAAAAAATTTTTTTGCCAAGTTGAAGCCAAAAGGTGCCAAGTGAGTGAGTTTGGTGCCAACAATGAGCATGAGAGATGGAAGCAATAGATTCCTTAACATATTTTGAAGATCCAAGTGGCATGGTGTGACAATGAAAAATTTTTTCTGCAAAGAGAAGCAATGGCACGCAAAAGCAAAAGTTTGTGCCAAAATGAAGTTATCTTGGGTCGGAATTGGCTTGGATGAAGAATTGAGAAGTTGGAATTATGGGAGTCTAGATCAGCAACACCTTGTTAGGATTTGAATTGAAACCGAACCAAGCTGGAAAAATCTGAAATAAAGAGAACAAAATCTGCAGAAATCTGTAAAAATCAGAGGAAGGCAGAAAAGAAGTTTAATGGAGGCTGAATTGAAGCTTTTTGAAGCAAGGAAATGCAGGAAAATCTGCAGCCGAAAATCTGAGATTGCAATGATGAATCTGAGTTTGCCGAGTGCCGAATTTTAGGGCTAATGAATGAAGAAAACAAGATGAAAAATCTGTGCAATAACAAAGAGAACAAAATCTGTGACAAGTGAAGAGAATTATGTGCCAAAAGGAAAATCTGTGAAGCTGATATGATTAGAAATGACTTGGATTAGAACTTGAACTGAATGACAACTAATATGAATTGAATTCGCCTGAGTTGAAGCTGACCAAACCTGATCAGAGCAGAAAAGAAGGTGCAGTGGCTGAAATTCAATGTGATGATTTAAATTTGGAATGAATTTTCATCAAGGATTTCACTGCTATTTGATGCAAGTACTATGTGATGCCAATTGTGTGGGAAATTAGAGTCTTGATTCTGAAAATGAATTGACGTGAAGCTTGTAAGTGAACCAAAAGCTGAGAAGAAATTCTGAAACTGCCAAATCTGCCCTGCATTGCATTATAAGCTGAGAGTAATCTGAATTTTGAGTTTTTGAAGTTATGAACCAAGATATTAAGTGTAAAATGTATCTGAAGTTGAAGGTGCACATTCAATTTCGGATCTAAGAAAAACAAATGCAGCTATGGGCAGAAAATGGAAGAAGTTGGCTGAAATTTAACTTTGAGGGCTGAATTTTCAAGGGAAGTTGATTAGTGAAGGACACATATGGAGCATCTAATTCCCCAATTGTTGTTTGATGTTTCGAGTTCTCTAATGAGAAATCTGATCCGATTGTGCTCCCTTAGAAGATTTGAGAGAATGAAAAAGAAAAAAAGGAAAAATCAGAAAAGAAGAAAGAAAAGAGAAAGAAACAAAAGGGGCACACAAAGGAGTTTTGATCTCATGAATTTAGTGAGATGCTTCTCATCCGAATTACATCATTGTTCCACTATCTTTTTGACTCCACTAGAGGATAAGGAAGCAGAAATGAATTCAGTAGCTGACCACAAGAAAGAAAGAAAGGAAAAAAAAGAGAGAACAAATCAAGAAAGTGTGCCAACTTGTAAAGGAAATGTATCAAGAGTGAGTTACAAGGGTTGTTGAGTGAAAATTTTATATTGAGTATCTATTTCACTTGATATCATATGTTCTTTGATACAAATTTGAGATGAAAAGAAAGAAGAGAAAGAAGAATTAGAAGAGAAAAGCAAAAATGGCACACAAGAGCAAACTTGGCACATGGAGATCAAATGGAGTTTTCTTCATCCAAATCAAAAGAATTATTCAAATTGGACTCCATCAAACTTTGGAATTCACTAGGGGACTGATAAGAGGGCAAAGTTCATTGGAAACATCCTTGAGCACTCAAGTCTTCTACTTTACCCATTTTTCCATTTCCTTGAATTTTTACTCCATTTCTTATCATTTTCTATGCCTTTGATTTGTTTTTATAGTTGTTGATCCTATTCATGATTGATGGTGGAGATTAGATAATAAGCAAGCTCATGGTAATGCAAGAAGCATGTGTGTTTGAGTGAGCTCCACTTCCATCATCAAGTTAGAACTTAAGGAGAGAGCCACCAAAATTTTCCTTGAAAGGCTAGTGATTTAAATTCATCTCAATGACTCATGATAGATGAAAAGGCCAAGTTGTTGATTTAAGGATAAGATACTAATCCATAGAGCTTAGATTTATGAGAATTGACAACCTTAGGTAATTTCTTTTCATTTGCTTCTAATTATGCTTAAGAAAATCTAGGGGATACTTATTTAGTATTTTCGCGAGACGCTCAAGGTTAAGTGTGGGGGAGTTGATAAGCACCATTTTATTGATTATTTTAATTGCTAAAATCCATGTTTGACCCATGTTTTTATTGCTTAATTATGATTTTACCTTAGGTTTTGGAACTTTATCTTATTTTGGACTTAATTGCAAAATTACACAATTTTTGGATTATTTGGCCACTAATTTTTTGATATATTTTTGTAGGCATGAAAGGATCGTGGACCTAGGGCATAATGGGTCAAACTTGAGTCGGAAGTGACCCGGATCAGATTATCAAGATTACGATTAAATCTGGGCCGTCCGATTCAAAAGCGGCTAGATCTGAGCCATCCGGGACGATCTGAAGCAATCCGAGCTAGGGTTAGGGTTGATCAAGCTCTATGATCAAGATCTGAAGGTTTCATCCCAATCAGAGCTAAATCAACCGTTGGATCAAGCAAGGAGGGCTCTAGAGCGTCCATTCACAGATTGAGTTGATCTGGACCATCCGTTGCAAATCTGGAGGATCCGAGCTACCACAAGGTAGATCCTGACCCCAGATCATCATCATAAAAGTTTGGCTCAAATCAGACCAAGATCCACCGTTGGATTTCATCAAAGCAATCTGAGCCGTCCATTTGTTCCTATTTAATCAGAAATGCGCAGCAGCTCTTCCCTATCGCGTCTTCGCCGCAACAGTCGAGTTCTTCATTTTCTTCATCGTTTTCTTCTTTTTTCTCATCCAATCGAAGGCGCGGTCCCTCAATTCTTCATCAAGATCATCTTCTGGATCTTTGGAGGTCAGTTTGGTTGGAGAATTCAGCTTGAATTCGCGCCGGACAGAGCTATTTGAGGGTTTCGGTGGCTTTGTGGTCCGAGCGTTGGAATCTCAGCACAACCTATTTCCGACGACCTGAGCCACTTGTAGGGGTTCTCAGGTGAGCTCAGGTCTTCTCCAAATCATCATCGAAGCTCAACAAACTGAGATCGAAGCGTTTGGATTGGAAATTCCCAGCTTGCGCAGTTTGAGCAGAGTTCACTTATCCAATCTGATTTCCACTGATTTGCTGTGCTTAGGGGTTCGAGGCCGGCTCTTGCTTGACGACCAAGAAGAATTTGAGCTTAGGGAAGATTGAGGAGTAGTTAGTTAGCCAGTTTCATTGTGTTTGTAGCTTAGATTTCATTTCTGCACGAATCCTGTTCTGAATTTCTTTTTCAGTTACTGCAATTACGTTCTTAAGTTGTTTAGCTGTAAGTTAGCTTCAATTCTTCAGGTCAAATAGTCTAGGAAGTTTGTTAGTGCTAAATTGAATGTTACTTCAGCTTATTTCTTTGCCAAAAGCTTGCATGCCATTTAATTACCTTGCGTATCAGTCCAATTCTGAAACTGAATTTCAGTTTCAAAATTTTTCAGTTTGTTTCACATTCGGTGAGTTAATTCAGTTAGTTTAAGTTTGTTTAGATCTTAGTTTCATTTCTGAATCATGTTTAGCTTGGTACATCCAAATTTCAGATTGTTCTTCATTTTTAAATCCTTGCATATCAGATTTCTGCACACCATTTGTGCTGAATTTAGTTCTGTCCTGCTTATCAGATTCAGATTTCTGAAAATTGCATTAATGAATTGTGGAGCTTGAATCTAGTTTAATTTGCAGTTAGTTTGTTTCTGAACCGTAGCTCCATATCAGCTTCATGATTCGAATTTATTTTAAATGTGAATCATGCAAGTTTCAGTCCCTGCATATCAAATTTCTGCACATGTATCAATTCTGAATTTCTGAGTTCCTGCATATCCTGCGTATCAGTTTGTATGGAGTTAGTTCAAGTTTTACACTCTGAAATTACTTTGTAGCTTATCTGCTTTACAAAGCATGTGGATTCAATTCTGAGTTGGTTACAAACTGCATATCTGTCTTCACGTTTCAGCAAATCCAGCCATTTCATTTCTACACAGCCATTTGATCTCTGCAACTCTTAATTTGCAGTTGCTGAATTGTGTACCAATTCGACTTCATTTGAAGTCAGTTGCTTGCATTGAGTTTGTACTGAGTTCAGAGGTCATTTATGCAATTAGGTTTAAGTCCTGCATGAGTTTTTATTCAAAATTCAGCCCTGCACTATCCTGCTTTTGTGCAAATTCAGTTGATAAGCATTTCTTTGCTGCATATCCAAGTATTTTCCATTTTTTTGCACTTTGTATCAAGTGGAATGTTCAGCTATGAGTGGAACCAAGTTAGCTAATTCTTTAGGGAGCTCTTGCCCTTGATTTCAGTTCCATCTGCTGTTCGTAATGCTATTGAGCTGTAACCCTCATTCCTGCAAGTTATTGGTGACATTTCTGCAAGTTTAGAGTGAGGAAAAATCAATTTTCGAATAGTGGACAGCTTGTTGTGCAATCAGTAGTTTCGAGATTTCAATTAGCTGAAGTTAAACTCACTTGGCAGTTGGTATCGTGCTCGGAATAAATCTGTTTTACATCTCATTTATCTCTGAATTTTCCATCTCTACTGCTGCAGTTCAGTTTGAATGCTTGCACTTTGTGTCAAGGTTGTTAAATTGTGTGCACTTGGTATCAAGTGAAAGCTTGGCATGGCTTTTGTATCAATCCGGTTCTAGATTGCCTGCATTAGTCTGTTTTAAGTTTGAGTTTGTTGCTTCATTGCTTAGCATGTGTTTTACACTTGAAATCAGAATCAGCTTCCAAATTGATTAAGTGTTTTAATGGATTAAGTGGTCCCTTGGTCAAGTTTATTAATTGCCATAACTTTGTTTCATTGCATTCCCATTTTCGATTATAACCCAAAACCCAATTACTTATTTGAAACCCCAAAAACACAAACGACATATAAACCAAGCGTGAATCAGATTATATCAACTAGTCCCCGAGAAAAATATGACCTGTGGCCCCTATATTACATTTTCATATTTTTGATTGTAAAAGGGTTTCCAGTTATTCATTCACATCTAAATCTGATGGTCCCAACTTTCGTGACAACTTTAACATAGTATTTAGGGGCTATCAAATTTTTGGCGCCGTTGCCGGGGAATCTACTAGTTGATTTGTTTGATTTTTGCTTGTATGCCTTTGGACATATCATTTGGATCATTGGGTTCTATTTTATTTTGCTTTATCTTTTGTATACGGGTACTGCCATTTTTCTTGTTTGTTTTGTGACAGGACTGCCAGTTCAGAATGTTTCCATCTACTTACCAGCAGCCGTGTCAACAATTCCAACAAAATCAGCAATCAAATCAAGATTTCCAACATTCCTGTGCAAATTTTCAACAACCAAATCAGTTTTTTCAGCCTAATTGTCAGCCAAGTCAACCAAATTTTCAACAATTTCAGCAAACTCAGATTGGGCAGCCGCCATTCCAGAGTTTTCAGCCCCAATTTGAGCAATCATTTCAACAATTTCAGCCCAATTTTCAGCAACCTTATCAACAAGATCAATTACCTTTTCAAGGAATTCAGCAAGGGTGTTTAAATAATCAGAATTTTCAGCAACCACCCTTCCATCAAGATCAACCAAACCAAAATTTTCAGCAACCTTTCGTAATTTTTCAGCAAGGCAATAATCAATTTAAGCCTCAACCTCAGCCATGGCAGCAAGAATTTCAACCTATACAGAATTTTCAACAACCTTTTCAATATTCACAGCCATGCGATCCAAATTTTCAGTTTCAAAACCAGAATTTTCAACCACAATTTCAACATTTTCAGCAAGATTTCCAGTTTCAAGGATTAAATTGTCAGCAAGACACTCAGAATTTTCAGCCCCTCCCATTTCAGCAGTTTAATCAAGGAGGTTTTGATGATCCTGATTGGGATGAGGCTCTACACCAAAGGATTATGGAGATGTGTCAACAAATCTAACAACAACAGCAAACTTTTCAAGAACAACAACAACAATGGTTTCAAAACATGCAAGATCGATTGAATCAGATAAAAGCTCAAAGATTAGGACAATCAGATGATTCCATAGGTGTAGGGGATTGCACTAAGCCCCAGGGACCACCACAAGATTTAGATGATGAACCAGAAAGTGTAGGGACTTGCATGGTGGAAGCAAGCACCCAAGGATCACCAGTTGATAGTCCACCAGAACCAGAGCCTGAAGTGGAGCAATTACTTGACTAGTAGGAGAACACGGATACATCTACTTTTGTAGAATCTCCAGGTATTTTTCAGCACGATCAGGTAAATTCTCCTCCTAAGTTTTCTGAAAAATTTATAGAGGTACCTAGTGTTGAATTGGTTGAAAATGAAGCATGTGGTGTTACATTAGATGCAAATGCTGAGTGTGAAAAATTTCTAGAAGAGCCTGAAATTGATATTGATTTTTGTGATGAGTCTCTTGATATATCTTATGCTGAAAATAATTGTGAAAAATTCATTGAGGCACCCAAAATTGATTCCTTAGGCTGTGACACATTGCTTGATACATCTTTAATGGAAAATAATTGTGAAATTTTTATTGATGTGCCAAAAATTGATTTCATTATTTGTGATGAATTTCAGGATGCAAATTTTGTAGGAAGTAACTGTGAAAAATTTATTGAGACACCAAGCATTGATTTAATTGGACATGATGCAGATTTAGATTCATTTCATGCAGAGACTGATACTATTTTATTTCATTCTGACCCTGCACGCTTGAGAAAGGTATTACATTGTTTTGCAGGGTCCAGAAGACTTCAGGAGTGGGTGCTCCAACTGAATAGACTCCAGCCTCCTGGATGGACTTCTGAAAGGCATCAAGAAGGAGGAGATGATCTTACTTTAATCCATAGCCCTCCAGTCCTTCTATGGATTTTGAACCTGAATCACCTTAGGCCACCAGAGATATTTTTTGTGAAGTTTAAGTGTGGGGGAGTCCGAATTCTCCCAACCACCCAGACTCCTCCATTACCACGATGGAGGCTACTTCTGGATAGGCTCTGCCCACCAGAATAAAGGGGAGTTTAGTCTTTCTTGCATTTTCTTTTATCACATTTTTCACTTCTATGTTTTCTAGAGTAAATTGAATAAATAGACATTGTAAATACCATGTCTTTTCTTTTAGCACTTTTTCTGGCATGAGTAGAAATAAAAGTATCCCTTTAGGTTATCTCCATAGCATTTTAGAATCTTTTGGAAAATAAACTAAATTTGGTTGTTAAAACTTAGGATTTGAGTTCATGGATGAAATCTTGGATGCTTGAGTACGATTTTGCTTTAGATTCTTAATTGAGGATTTGAGATGGATTATTTTTACCTAGTGAGAATTAGCCTTATATTTGTGACACACATGTTATTGTATTCTAGAACTTGCTTAGGTTCTTTCAAAACCATATTTCGTTGATTGGATCACATTTATAAAGACTAATCATATTGTTTCCCTTTGTCAATGTTCATACTTGATACACACTCTTCTTGAATTGTCTTTCCTTATTCCTAATTCTAACCCACAATTTTTCTATGGATTTGTTTGCTTGGGATGTTTTCTTGATGCTATTTTGCCCGAGACGGACAAAGATTTAAGTGTGGGGGAGTGATTAGTGATTAGTGATTTGGAAGCAATTTTTATCAAGGATGCAATTCATGTCAAAAAGAAAAAAAAATTTTTTTGCCAAGTTGAAGCCAAAAGGTGCCAAGTAAGTGAGTTTGGTGCCAACAATGAGCAAGAGAGATGGAAGCAATAGATTCCTTAACATATTTTGAAGATCCAAGTGGCATGGTGTGACAATGAAAAATTTTTTCTGCAAAGAGAAGCAATGGCACGCAAAAGCAAAAGTTTGTGCCAAAATGAAGTTATCTTGGGTCGGAATTGGCTTGGATGAAGAATTGAGAAGTTGGAATTATGGGAGTCTAGATCAGCAACACCTTGTTAGGATTTGAATTGAAACCGAACCAAGTTGGAAAAATCTGAAATAAAGAGAACAAAATCTGCAGAAATCTGTAAAAATCAGAGGAAGCCAGAAAAGAAGTTTAATGGAGGCTGAATTGAAGCTTTTTGAAGCAAGGAAATGCAGGAAAATCTGCAGCCGAAAATCTGAGATTGCAATGCTGAATCTGAGTTTGCCGAGTGCCGAATTTTAGGGCTGATGAATGAAGAAAACAAGCTGAAAAATCTGTGCAATAACAAAGAGAACAAAATCTGTGACAAGTGAAGAGAATTATGTGCCAAAAGGAAAATCTGTGAAGCTGATATGATTAGAAATGACTTGGATTAGAACTTGAACTGAATGGCAACTAATATGAATTGAATTCGCCTGAGTTGAAGCTGACCAAACCTGATTAGAGCAGAAAAGAAGGTGCAGTGGCTGAAATTCAATGTGATGATTTAAATTTGGAATGAATTTTCATCAAGGATTTCACTGCTATTTGATGCAAGTACTATGTGATGCCAATTGTGTGGGAAATTAGAGTCTTGTATCTGAAAATGAATTGACGTGAAGCTTGTAAGTGAACCAAAAGCTCAGAAGAAATTCTGAAACTGCCAAATCTGCCCTGCATTGCATTATAAGCTGAGAGTAATCTGAATTTTGAGTTTTTGAAGTTATGAACCAAGATATTAAGTGTAAAATGTATCTGAAGTTGAAGGTGCACATTCAATTTCGGATCTAAGAAAAACAAATGCAGCTATGGGCAGAAAATGGAAGAAGTTGGCTGAAATTTAACTTTGAGGGCTGAATTTTCAAGGGAAGTTGATTAGTGAAGGACACATATGGAGCATCTAATTCCCCAATTGTTGTTTGATGTTTCGAGTTCTCTAATGAGAAATCTGATCCGATTGTGCTCCCTTAGAAGATTTGAGAGAAAGAAAAAGAAAAAAAGGAAAAATCAGAAAAGAAGAAAGAAAAGAGAAAGAAACAAAAGGGGCTCACAAAGGAGTTTTGACCTCATGAATTTAGTGAGATGCTTCTCATCCGAATTACATCATTGTTCCACTATCTTTTTGACTCCACTAGAGGAGAAGGAAGCAGAAATGAATTCAGTAGCTGACCACAAGAAAGAAAGAAAGGAAAAAAAAAGAGAGAACAAATCAAGAAAGTGTGCCAACTTGTAAAGGAAATGTATCAAGAGTGAGTTACAAGGGTTGTTGAGTGAAAATTTTATATTGAGTATCTATTTCACTTGATATCATATGTTCTTTGATACAAATTTGAGCTGAAAAGAAAGAAGAGAAAGAAGAATGAGAAGAGAAAAGCAAAAATGGCACACAAGAGCAAACTTGGCACATGGAGATCAAATGGAGTTTTCTTCATCCAAATCAAAAGAATTATTCAAATTGGACTCCATCAAACTTTGGAATTCACTAGGGGACTGATAAGAGGGCAAAGTTCATTGGAAACATCCTTGAGCACTCAAGTCTTCTACTTTACCCATTTTTCCATTTCCTTGAATTTTTACTCCATTTCTTATTATTTTCTATGCCTTTGATTTGTTTTTATAGTTGTTGATCCTATTCATGATTGATGGTGGAGATTAGATAATAAGCAAGCCTATGGTAGTGCAAGAAGCATGTGTGTTTGCGTGAGCTCCACTTCCATCATCAAGTTAGAACTTAAGGAGAGAGCCACCAAAATTTTCCTTGAAAGGCTAGTGATTTAAATTCATCTCAATGACTCATGATAGATGAAAAGGCCAAGTTGTTGATTTAAGGACAAGATACTAATCCATAGAGCTTAGATTTATGAGAATTGACAACCTTAGGTAATTTCTTTTCATTTGCTTCTAATTATGCTTAAGAAAATCTAGGGGATATTTATTTAGTGTTTTCGCGAGACGCTCAAGGTTAAGTGTGGGGGAGTTGATAAGCACCATTTTATTGATTATTTTAATTGCTAAAAACCATGTTTGACCCATGTTTTTATTGCTTAATTATGATTTTACCCTAGGTTTTGGAACTTTATCTTATTTTGGACTTAATTGCAAAATTACAAAATTTTTGGATTATTTGGCCACTAATTTTTTGATATATTTTTGTAGGCATGAAAGGATCGTGGACCTAGGGCATACTGGGTCAAACTTGAGTCGGAAGTGATCCGGATCAGATTATCAAGATTACGATTAAATCTGGGCCGTCCGATTCAAAAGCGGCTAGATCTGAGCCATCCGGGACGATCTGAAGCAATCCGAGCTAGGGTTAGGGTTGATCAAGCTCTATGATCAAGATCTGAAGGTTTCATCCCAATCAGAGCTAAATCAACCGTTGGATCAAGCAAGGAGGGCTCTAGAGCGTCCATTCACAGATTGAGTTGATTTGGACCATCTGTTGCAAATCTGGAGGATCCGAGCTACCACAAGGCAGATCCTGACCCCAGATCATCATCATAAAAGTTTGGCTGATTATATCAACTAGTCCCCGAGAAAAATACGACCTGTGGCCCCTATATTACATTTTCATATTTTTGATTGTAAAAGAGTTTCCAGTTATTCATTCACATCTAAATCTGATGGTCCCAACTTTCGTGACAACTTTAACATAGCATTTAGGGGCTATCAATTTGCAAACCTAAATTTTGTTAAAAAAAATTTTACTTACAAGGCTTTGCAAAAAGAATTTTACTTAGGCAAAATTTTGAAGTCAAATTTCCCAAAAAGAGTGCAACTTTGAGAATTGGGAAAATTTTGTTTTGAAAGAATTTGCATACTTAGAAGAATTTGCTTGAAAATACTTTGTGTATTTTGAAAGACAAAATGTTTAAGAAATTTCTAGACAAGTTTTTCACCAAAAAAGTTTTACTTAGAAACATTTGCCAAAATATTCAAAAAGTTTTTGCTCAGACAAATTTAGTTTACTTAGAAATATTTTACTTAGGAAAACATGCACTTAACAAATTTGAAATACTTAGAAATACTTTGAAATTTTTAAAGCACTAGAAATACTTGAAAGCACTTAAAGTAGTTTGAAATTTTAACAGTACCTAGCACTTCAAAACAATTTGAAGTACTTAGAAATTTTTGCTTTGCTTTTTGAAAAAGAGATAAAAGTTAAATATAGAAAAATTCCTTTCTCTCTTTCTTGTTCTCCCCCTTGGCTATATATCAAATAAAGAAATATATTTTGAAAATAAGTTTTTTTTAAAATTGTGTAACAGAGCTTATGAGTTTTGAAAACATAAAAATACTTAGTATAACTCATGAAGGCATTGAAAAAAGCTTTAAATTGCACCTACAATATCCACTTTGAAAAGTATTAAAAAATATTTTGTATTTGTAGGCAAGTCTTTGAGAAAATTCACACACTAAGAACATTATTGTCTTGAAAATTATTAGTACTTTTGAAAACATTATATTTTGAAAAATAGAAGTACTTTTGAAAGATATTATTTAAAAACAATTTTAATTTTATTTGAAAATATAATACTTGACTCGGTTTCTTTTCCAGTCTGCCACAATCCTAGGAAACCTTGTTAACTACAAGGACATTTCCCTAAGTGTCCTGGAAAATTTTTCAAAGTTAAGTTAGTATTATTTTCAAAATTATTCTAAAAGGATTTTAAAAGTATTCAAAGTAAAGTAAAATTTTGAAATTGATGGTATATCTATAAGCAAAATGATTTAAAAGGATATTATTTTGAAAGAAAAATTATTAATGTTTTCAAAAGGATTTTAAGAGTGCAGTGCATGAAAACATATAATTTTGAAAATGTTCAATACTTCTTTTAATTTGCTCTCCCCCTAAACTTGACCCAGTCCTAGGAAGCTTGTTGACTACAAGCGATCTTCCTCTGAGTCTTAAGGTTTGATTCAAATTATAAAAATTATCTAATAATTTTGAAACATAATTGTCAGAAATTATTTCTTTCGATTTAGACTCCCCTAAATTTGACACTTCCTAGGAGTCCTTGTAGATCATGATGAAGACTTCCTCTGTGTCCTTAGGGTTTGTCAAAAATCAAAAGGGACTCAAGCATAATTCATAAAATGAACTTTAAAGTATTAACATTTCTAGAAAAATGAATATTTAAAAGACATATTTTGAAATGATAGCATAGTTTTCGAAAAGCATGAGTAATCGTTTGAAAACATAGGTTTTTAAACTTCTCCTTTTAATTTGAACTCCCCCTAATCCTGACATAGTCCTAGGAGGCTTGTTGACCACAAGTTAATCCTCCTCTGAGTCTTTAGGGTTTAGTTCAGATTAAAGGAATTATTCAAAACAAATAATTACCAAAAAACATTTCAAAAATTCTTCTTTTGACTCAAACTCCCCCTAAATTTGACATATCCTAGGAGTCCTTATAGATCATGAAGTGGACCTTCCTCTGTGTCTTTAGGGTTTATTAAAATTAAAAGAATAGTTTTGAATAACAATATGGTAATTTTCAACATAATTTGGAATGATAATAATTTTTCAAAGAGATAGTAATATACGAGGGTTTTTGAATCAAATTTTTGAAAACCTTATTTTGAGATGATACTAAATTTTAGAGCATAAGGTTTTTGAAAAAAATCTAACTTTTTCAAAAAAAAATCCCCTTGTATCCAACTCGTCTGACTTTGTCTAAGTGCTTGAAGGGTCTTCAGTATTGACTAGGTTTGACTATGTTGACTTGGTTTTACCAATAATTGACCCAATCAAGTCCTAGGTCTTAGTATTAATTCAATCAAGACTTAGTTTGATGAGTTAATTTTGAAAACAAATGAAATTCAATTTTTGAAAAATGTTGAGTGGAAAACATATAGAGTTAATTTAGAATTAATTTTAAAAAAATTGAGTTGATTTATATTTAGAATTAATTTTAACAAAATTGAGTTGATTTTGAAAAAGTATTGAACTATATAATTAGGTCCTAGACATCTCACCCAGTTCACTTGACAAAACAGGTTACCTTATCTGTTTTGTGAGATGCTTTAACAAAAATGAAACTTTTAAGTTTGAAAAAAAAATATGGTTAATTCTAAAAAGGTTAAATTAATTTTTGAAAACAATTAGTTTTGAATTTATTTTGAAAAAGAATATTTGAATCTAAGATTAACTGAAAATTTGTGTTAGATTCGAATTTGACAAAGAGTAAACTGAATTTGAATTTCAAATATTGGCTTCCAGGTCTTGGCGAGGCACAAGGTCTTCTTTGGCCGTAGCCTTATTGGATCATCAACCCTTTCCTTGACAAAGCCTTGTAGTGAAATTTCATTTTCAAGGTTATTTTTTGAGAAATTCTGGTCTAACTAGCTTGGGTTTTGGATCGGTAGCTTCGGCTAGTTTCGCCACTCTAAAGAGACCAAGTAGTGTATACTTGACCTTATTAGAAAAGGCTTCCCTAACGTACTATCATCTCACCGCCACCCAATACTATGTTGTTCAAATTTCAATTAATTGATTTAGTCCTTATACTAACCAATTCTAATTCTAAGCAAAAAAAAAAAAACAGCAAACATGACAAAAAAATAATCTAAGTTATATCATAATTGAAAGAATTCTTTGAGTTTTTAAAATCAGCAAGGTTGTGAATTAAGTTTTCTAACCTATTAACCTTAACTAATTTATATGAATCAATCATGTTATTTAAGATAAGTATTGGATTTTCAAATATTGAAAACTTACCTTTCCCGATTGTTTGTCCAGTATTCTTGTAATGATCACGAGCTAATCGGACCAGTTTGAGTCGATTTCCCTCATTGTTTTCTGATTCCGAGTCTGAGTCGGACTCGGGTACAGGTTGAACCTTCTTCTTTGGAGTTTTCCCTGCACTTGAAATTATACCTTCCTTGACCATTATAGTATCTGTTTAATTATTTAATTGTAATTCAAAAGAAGATCCGAACTTGGTTACCATTTTTGTCTCAGTCAATTCGTCTTTTGACTCTGGCACGAATTCGCAGTCAGGTATGGATTCTTTCTCATCTTCTGATCCAGAGTCAAAGATCTCAATGCTGGAGTTCTCTTCGTGTAGATTGATTAGCTTTTTCCACATCTCCTTGGCACAGGTGAAGGATCCGACCCGCTTCAATTCTTCTTTGGTCAGGCCACATTGTAAGATTACTGTTGCCTTAGCATCAGTCTCGATCTTCCTTAGCGTTGGTTCATCTAATTTGTCCCATGCAATCAATGTTCCATCTTCTGTGGGGAATGTGAACCCCGTTTGGATTATCAATGACACATCCAGATTGGCCTTCAAGTGGGATTCCATTAGACTTCTCCAGGAATTGAAATTTTCGCCAGAGAAGAGTGGTGGACGGGCACTGTTCCATTCTTGGTTGACCATTTAGTTTAAACCTCGTACACACAAGAAATAACAAAAAAATGTACCAAGACTTGGTATTGGATTAGTAGTGCGCGAGAGAGAAAAAAATAGCCTAAGATAAATGTTGCACGAATTTCGAGGCAAAAAAATAATAATAATAAAAAGATTGTGACACAAAATTTTTTTTTTGTTTTGGAAAATAATATTTTTTTTAAAATCTAATTAAGAGTTAACAAAATGCTTGAATTATAATAGCACGAATTTTGAGAAAAAAATTAAAATAATGGCAAAAAAATTTATGACAAATTTTCAAAAATTGATTGTTTTATCAATTCTGACTTATGGTGAAGCAATGGGAATTCAAAATTGAAAAAGGCGAAATCTTCTCGCTTTAACCACTTCCGAAGACATCGACACTGGATCGGAATCGGAGCTAGACGACGGAAGGCTCACAATCTCGGAAAACGACCAAATAACGGTAAGAGGTTATTGCGAAATTGAATTATCAAAATTAATTGTTTATTTATCTCGTAACTTGGCGAAAGCCAAAATCCGGGTCGAGTCCCTCCGACAGGAAGTAAAACTCCTGAAAGAGGAAGCCGACTCGAGATCCATGACCGAGAAGGTTCAAGAAGGAAACTCTACTCAAGTTGAAAAGCTTGAGAATGAAAATTGCTCCTTGAAAACTCAAGTCAAGGAGATCAAAGTGGCTTTTGAACGATTTACTTTAGGTTCCAAGGGACTTGACATGATCCTTAGAAAACAGAAGTCCATTCTTAATCGATCTGGATTAGGGTATCGCACCAACTCGAGACAACGGTCGTATTTTGCTGTATTGAACCAACTAAGAGCCAAAATTCAAGCATGGGTCCCCAAGCTTTGCTTGAACACCCAAGCTAGACCAAACCAGTATTGGATCCCCAAGGACAAGATTCACATCTTGCCTAATCATTATCGAGGCTATAGTCTAAGGGGAGCCAATTTAAAAATAATTTTCATAATTTGATAAATTTTTTTTGCTTAATTCTTTAATTCTATTGCATGATTACTTGTTTATTTCTTTCTACAAATTATTATGTTTAGACCTAGGACTGGTTAGACTAAGGACTAAAATGACTTAATTGAAATTTGAACAACATAGTATTAGGTGGAGGTGAGATGATAGTACGTTAGGGAAGCCATTCTGGTATGAACGCCTATCAACATACCTTATTTCTAAAAAATTTAACCAAGGACAAATTGATTGCACCCTTTTTATTAAAACCTTAGAAAAAGACATTTTCATTGCCCAAATCTATGTTGACGACATAATTTTCGGATCCACCAACTCAAACTTTTTAAAAGAATTTGTAAAAATAATGGAAAATGAAATTGAAATGAGCATAGTTGGTGAGCTCAATTTCTTCTTAGGACTGCAAATTAAGCAAACCAGGGATGGTAACTATGTTCACCAGTCAAAATATGCTAAAGAGTTAATAAAGAAATTTAAAATGGATAACTCCAAGAGTATAAGTACTGTTGGAAATTCTAGGCCGCAAAAACCGCTTTTTGCGTTGCGGAAACCCCAGAAGTTCGGCCACGGATCCGTGCGAACATAAAAATAAATTACGAGTACGAGTTTAATCTACATTAGATCTACATGATAAGAATCATTACCCTTGACGCGTAGCCCTTCGCTTTCCCGCTTGTCCAAAAGGCCGCCGGATCTCTTAGAGTATCAAAGCAGACACTCCTCTATACGTATCCACGCGAACAAATGAAGATGGATCAAAAGCTTAGGTGTGCTAGCACCCTATAGCTTTCGCCAAGAGGAGAGGTCGAAGAAGCACTCCCACCAAAAATCAAGAGAGAAGAAGAAGAGCCTCACCACCAAAATGAAACAAAACATAGGTTTTGTTCCCCATGGTGGCCGGCCACTTAATGGTCATTAATGGCCATTAGGTGGCCGGCCATAATGGCTATTAATTGCCATTAGGTGGCCTTCCATATCCCCTTTCAATTTGAATTCGAAATTCAAATGGGGGGAAAACCAAGTCATCACTTGGTCAAACAAAGGTGAGGTGGGTTTTGGTCAAGTCAAACTTGCCTTTTATGGACTTTCCATAAATAGTCAAGTCAAACTTGACTCCATTTCTTCTCCCATGTCAAGTCTAACTTGAAGTGGAACCAAGTCAAGTCAAACTTGATTTGGATTTAGGTCAAGTCAAACTTGCCTTTTATGGACTTTCCATATTTAGCCAAGTCAAACTTGACTTCACTTCTTCTCCCATGTCAAGTCTAACTTGAAGTGGAACCAAGTCAAGTCAAACTTGATTTGGATTTAGGTCAAGTCAAACTTGCCTTTTATGGACTTTCCATATTTAGCCAAGTCAAACTTGACTTCAATTTTTCTCCATCTATTTGTTCTTTGCGTGTGACCCTATAGGTTCTTGTAACGTTGGCAATGCTTCTAACCTCTTAGAAACATAAGCAATGAGCGGTATCTAGCAACACATCATTGCTACCCAAGTTACAAGAATGTTGAGATCCAACATCACCTTGTGACTAATAATTGTGACTCTCACAATATATGATAATGTCCCTCTATCCTTGATATCTAGATTGACTCAATTGAGGCATAGACCGTGTCATCCTCGAGTCAATCTATATCTTGAACTCCAAGTAGACTCACACTAATCAAGTGAGCTCAATATCTCATATTGACTCACTTGGGCATGGCCATGCACTTTGTGGTCTCACTCTATCAAGAATACGATATCGCTCCCGTCATATAGGAGGGATAGATCCCATCTACATCACTCACATCCCTCTCCATAATTTGTTACATACCCAGTAATCGCCTTTATAGTCCACCCATTTACGGGTGACGTTTGACGAAGCCAAAGTACGCAACTCCTTATGTAGGAATCCATGGTGACTTCAGGTCCAAGGACTAATAGTCATACTAATAGCCACATGAGAAAGTATATGACACTCATATAACGATCCATGATACTTTCTCATGGTGGGTCATTCAGTATACATTCTCCAATGCATACCCATGTGTCAACTTGATATCTCTATATCTATGACTTGTGAGATCAAGTCATCATGTTGACCTACATGCTAGCCTCTACGTATTAACATTGTCCTTGAATGTTAATACTTGACTAGGAATTATTTAGAGTAGTGTTCTCTATATCATCTCACTATCGATTCAACCAATCGATTGATATAGATAAGAAACTTCTACTCAAGGACATTATTATACTTAGCTAATTGGCACAAATACACGTAAGTATAATAACCATAAAACATGCCTTTATTTATACATAGGAATATGATACAAATTAGTCCATACAATCATTACATGATCGGCTCTAGGGCTCTCACCAACAATCTCCCACTAGCACTAGTGCCAATCACTGTAGTATCTAATACCCAATGATCTAGTGTGACCATCATGCTTTGTCTGTGCCAAAGCCTTGGTCAGGGGATCTGCGACATTCGCCTCTGTGGGTACTCTGCATATCTTCACATCTCCTCTATCGATGATCTCTCGAATGAGATGGAAGCGCCGTAGTATATGTTTGGTCCGCTGGTGTGAGCGAGGTTCCTTAGCCTGCGCAATAGCTCCATTATTGTCACAATAGAGCTCTATGGGATCTGCAATGCTAGGAACCACCCCAAGCTCTGCAACGAACTTGCGGATCCAAACTGCCTCCTTTGCTGCCTCTGATGCAGCAATATACTCAGCCTCTGTTGTAGAATCAGCAACTGTGTCCTGCTTCGAACTCTTCCAGCTCACAGCGCCGCCATTTAGACAAAACACGAACCCTGATTGCGATCTATAATCATCCTGGTCGGTCTGGAAGCTAGCATCACTGTAACCCTTTACAGTTAGCTCCTCATTGCCCCCATATATCAAGAAATATTCTTTAGTCCTTCTCAAGTACTTAAGAATATTCTTGACCGCTATCCAGTGACGCTCACCTGGATCTGACTGGTATCTGCTCGTCATACTTAAAGCATACGAGACATCAGGACGAGTACATAGCATGGCGTACATGATAGATCCTATGGCCGAGGCATAAGGGATCTTATCCATGCGGTCTCTCTCCTCTCTAGAAGAGGGACTTTGAGTCTTCGAAAGACTCATACCATGTGACATAGGCAGAAATCCTTTCTTGGAATTCTGCATGGCAAACCGAAGTAAGACCTTGTCAATGTATGTACTCTGACTTAGGCCAAGCAATCTCTTAGATCTATCTCTATAGATCTTGATGCCTAAAATACAGGCTGCTTCACCTAAGTCCTTCATCGAGAAACAATTCCCCAGCCAAGTCTTCACAGACTGAAGCATAGGAATATCATTCCCAATGAGTAGTATGTCATCCACATACAATATGAGGAAAACTACTATGTTTCCTTCAACCCTCTTGTAGACACAGGGTTCATCTTCATTCTTGATGAAACCAAACTGTTTGATTGCATCATCGAATCGAAGATTCCAGCTCCGAGAAGCTTGCTTTAGTCCATAAATGGACCTTTGCAGCTTGCATACTCTGCCAGTATGCTTTGGATCTACAAAACCCTCAGGTTGTGTCATGTACACATCCTCGAGTAGGTTCCCATTCAGGAACGCGGTTTTGACATCCATCTGCCAGATCTCATAATCGTGGTATGCTGCAATAGCAAGCATGATCCGAATGGACTTGAACATCGCTACTGGAGAAAAGGTTTCATCATAGTCAATACCATGAATTTGTTTGAAACCCTTTGCTACCAGTCTACCTTATAGGTATGCGTAAGTCCTCCCAAGTCAGTCTTTCTCTTAAAGACCCACTTACACCCAATGGGTTTTACTCCTTCAGGTGGATCAACCAAGGTCCAAACTTGGTTGGTGTACATGGAATCCATTTCGGATCTCATGGCCTCAAGCCATTTCTCAGAGTCTGGGCTCATCACAGCTTCCTGATAGGTTGTAGGCTCATTCTCAATGAGCACAACGTCATTGTCATCA
>JAGFNQ010000907.1:305482-345365 GCA_024364735.1 Boesenbergia rotunda
CAACAAGTGGTATCAGAGCGAGGTCGCTTCGGAGGACTCACACCCAAAGAAGCAAGTGTTTGAGCTGCAAGGATGTCTTTGAAAGAGGGCCATAGCACTACACGACCACCTTACTATGAAGGGAACAACTTCGCATATTGGAAGAGTCGCATGGAAAATTATCTTATGACTGAAATCGACAATTGGTTTTCTGTTACGGAGGGTTTGTTGCGCCGACACAAGATGGTAAAATTCTGGAATCATCCAAGTGGACAACTGAGCAAAAGATGAAGGCGCAAGCAAATGCTAAAGCCACGGTAACTCTTCAATGTGGATTGGAGCTCGGAACAACTAAACAAAGTCGGTCCATTTAAGAGTGCCAAAGAGTTGTGGGATAAGCTAATTGAGCTAAATGAAGGCACAAAAGATTCAAGAATTGCCAAAAGGGACCTTCTTATAAATCAATTGCAAAATTTTGTGATGAAGGAAGGAGAAACCGTAAGTCAGTTGCATGGAAGGTTTAAGGAGCTTCTCAATGGCCTTCACTCGGTTGGAGAAAGTGTGGAGAACCGGGATCTCATAAGGTATGCACTAAAATCCTTCCCAAGAAACTCCTTATGGTCATCAATGGTTGATGCTTATAAGGTTTCAAGGGATTTATCAATTGTCAAGCTAGATGAACTATTTTGTGAACTAGAATTGCATGAACAAGCTAATATAAGTCATAAGGAGAAAGGTATAGCTTTGGTTGCAGGTGAAAGAAGCAAGAAGAAGAGTAAAGAGAAGAAGAAGGAGAAGAAGGAAGAATCCTCCTCATCCGAGTCCGATCAAGATAGTGATAGTGATAGCGATGAGGAGCTATCATCAAGTGAAATGGCGAATTTTGTTCGGAAGATGATGAGGCGATCTAGAAAGTTCAACAAGAAGGATGTCAAAAAGATGTTCCTTGATGACAAGAAAAAGGGTAAGTCTCAAGCTAAATCTAAAGCAAAGACTGATACAATTTGTTTTGAGTGTAGTAAAAAGGGTCATATCAAAGCCGATTGTCCTGAGCTAAAAAGGAAGGATGACAAGACAAAGAAAAAGAAGGCTTTGAAAGCTACATGGGATGATACTTCTTCTAGCTCATCAGATGAAGAAATTGGGAGAAAGACCTCTAGGCATGTGGCTCTCATGGCCTTAAATGATGTTGAAAGTAGTGAAGATGAAGAAAATCATGAAGATGAAGTTGAGTCTTCAAGCAAGTCATCATCTAGTGAGGATGAGGTAACTTCTCCTAAATTAGATAAACTCTATGCTACATTGCATGTTTGACAAATGCTTTATCTAAATCAAAAGTCAAAGTTAAAGAGCTACAAACTAAGATGAAATTACTTGAAAATGATACTATGCCATGTGAAGTATGTACACATCAAGAAGTTGCAAATTCTAGAGGTGATGATCTTAGAAAGGAAAATGCATCATTGAAATTGCAAGTAGAGGGTCTTAGAAATGCTTTGGAAAAATTTACTTCTAGCTCAAAATATTTGGACATGATCTTAGGAAGTCAACGGGCAGTGTATAACAAGGCCGGATTAGGATATAAACCAAAGGATAAGGAAGTTAACTTCATGTCTCTTGTTAGTAGAAATCATGTTTCAAAGGTGAAAACTGTTCAAGCTTGGGTACCCAAGTAATTTGTTGTAGATGCTATTGGACCCAACATTTGGGTACCAAAACATTTAGTTCATCGCATTTGAACAGGCATGCGTCGAGGGGGAGCATCCAACGACATGGTTCATTGATAGTGGATGCTCTAGGCACATGACGGGAGACTCATCAAAATTTTCATCACTCAAAAACAAAAATAAAGGTACCGTTTCCTTTGGTAATAGTGGTGAATTGAAAGTTATTGGAATAGGTGATATTAAAATTTCTGAACAATTTATAATTAGGAATGTTTTATTAGTAAAAGGTATGGTTTTCAATTTATTAAGTGTTAGTCAACTATGTGACTCGGGATATAGAGTTGAGTTTGACTCATCTCAATGTCAAATTAAACATAGTGAACTAAACACTACCATGCTTATTGGCCATAGAAAGGAAAACATTTATCAAGTTGAACTATTGGTATTACTAATGTGTTTGCTAAGTGTTTCATGTCTAAAGAGGAAGAGACTTGGCTTTGGCATCGGAGACTTGCTCACACCAACATGAGACACATCAAGAGACTATCAAAGAATGAGTTGGTGCAAGGATTGCCAAAATTGAAGTTTCAAAAGGACAAACTATGTGATGCATGTCAAATGGGTAAGCAAACCAAGGCTACCCACAAAGGTAAAACGAACTTAAGTACGTCTACCGCTTTGGAATTATTGCATATGGATTTGTTTGATAGTAGCAAGCATGTTTCCTTGAATGATAGTAGATATTGTTTAGTTGTGATAGATGACTTCACTAGATACACTTGGGTGTTTTTCTTAAAGCATAAGGATCATACCTTAGAAACCTTGATTGCTTTTTGTAAAAGAGTAGAAAATGAGAAAAATTCGAAAATCAATAGATTACGAAGTGATCATGGAGGTGAGTTTGAAAACGAAAGATTTGAAAATTTTTGCTCACAAAATGGATATAAGCATGAATTCTCTACCCCTAGGACACCACAACAAAATGGGGTGGTTGAGAGAAAGAATAGAGTTTTACAAGAGGCCGCTAGGAGTATGTTAAATGAATACTCACTTCATAGTTATCTATGGGCCGAAGCAATTAATACGGCATGTTATGTACAAAATAGGACTTTAATACATAGGTTTTTGAACAAAACACCTCATGAATTGTGGTTTGGTAAACCTCCTACAATAAAACATCTTAGGGTGTTTGGATGTAAAGTATATATTTTAAACACCAAAGATCACTTAGGAAAATTTTCCGCCAAGGCGGATGAAGGTATTCTTGTAGGGTATTCCGCTCATAGCAAAGCCTATAGAGTTTATAATAAGAGATCCAAAATAGTTGAAGAGTCTCTAAATGTAGTTTTTGAAGAAAATCCAAGCTCGAGTTCAAATAAAGCAATAGAGGAGGAAGTACAATTTGAATTAGAGAAGTTGACATTAGAGGAGGAAAATAATCTTGAGAAAGAAGAGAGTGAAACGGAAGGTGTGATTGAGTTACCACTTGAGAATGAAATCACTACAACTCAAGAACCAAGACACACAAGAACAAGTACAAACCATCCCTTGGAGCAAGTAGTGGGTGACATTACCCATGGGGTACGAACTCGATCTTATTTTCGGAATGAAGGGAGTCAAGTGGCTCTAATTTCACAAATTGAGCCAAAAGCCGTAAGTGATGCATTGCTTGATCCCGATTGGATTTTAGCAATGCAAGATGAGTTGTCTCAATTTGAGAGAAGTCAAGTTTGGGAATTAGTTCCTAGAGCCAAAGGGAAATCAATCATTGATACAAAATGGGTTTTTAGGAACAAACTTGATGATAAAGGAATGGTTGTGAGAAATAAAGCTAGATTGGTTGCTAGAGGTTTTAATCAAGTCGAAGGGTTGGACTATGATGAAACTTATGCACCGGTAGCTCGGTTAGAGTCTATTAGGATGATGTTGGCATTTGCCGCTCACAAAGGATTTAAGTTGTATCAAATGGATGTAAAATCGGCATTTTTAAATGGTTTTATCAAAGAAGAAGTATATGTTGAGCAACCTCCGGGTTTTGAAGATTTACAATGTCCAAACCATGTATACAAGCTTAAGAAAGCATTGTATGGACTAAAACAAGCACCTCGTGCTTGGTATGAACGATTGTCTACATTCTTAGTGTCCAAGGGTTTTCATAGAGGAAAAATTGATCCTACATTATTTTTAAAGACTAGTGGGGGAGATATCTTTGTGGCCCAAGTCTATGTAGATGACATTATTTGTGGATCCACAAACAAAGACTATCTAAATGAATTCATTAATCACATGGAAAGTGAATTTGAAATGAGTTTAGTTGGTGAATTAACATTTTTCTTGGGTTTACAAATTAAACAAACAAAAGATGGCATATATATACATCAATCCAAATATGTAAAAGAAATCATTAAGAAATTTGGAATGGAGAGTGCCAAAGAAATATCTACCCCTATGGCAACTAATACCAAGTTAGACAATGATATTGAAGGTAAAGAAGTTGACTCCAAAATGTATCGTAGTGCCATAGGTAGTCTCCTCTATCTCACGGCTAGTAGACCCGACATATTGTTTGCCGTGGGTATGTGTGCAAGGTATCAAGCTTGTGCCAAGGAGTCACATCTATGTGCAATCAAACGAATCCTTCGCTACCTTAAAGGGACTCAACGGGTGGGTTTGTGGTACCCTAGAACCGAAACGTTTGATCTTGTAGGATATTCCGATTCGAATTATGCCAGATGTAAATTGGATCGGAAAAGTACTAGTGGTGGATGCCAATTTTTGGGATCTTCTTTGGTGAGTTGGTCGAGTAGAAAACAACATTGTGTAGCACTCTCCACAACCGAAGCCGAATATATAGCTATGGGTGAATGTGTGTCACAATTATTATGGATGACTCATACCTTGGAAGATTATCAACTCATCTACAAAAATGTGCAAGTTCTTTGTGACAATGTGAGTACCATAAACTTGACAAAAAACCCGGTTCATCATTCACGAACTAAGCACATTAAGGTTAAACATCATTTTATTCGAGATCATGTATCTAATGGGGATATTGTTCTTAAATATGTTGAGTCAAAATCAAATCTTGCGGATCTTTTCACCAAACCACTTCCGGAATCTGAATTTAGCTACTTGCGAAGAGAATTAGGAATGTGCTATCTTGATTAATCCTCCATGATCATTTCAAGCAACTCACTTGCCTTAATATGCATCTCACAAGAACCTAGAACTTCCCTTGCTTGTGCCTTTGTAGATGGGAGTGAGATGCTAGGGTTCATCTTCTTGTTCATAATGCTTATTATGATGTATTACTTTGAGCAAGAAGTTGAAATTCATCATAAATCATTCACTTGACCAATCATGGGGAAGACTAGTATGCTATTAATGTGTACTTAGTCCGAAGATCGTGATTGGATATTTCAATGAACTAACCCAATATCCAAGTCCTTGGAGACCATATGATCATGCTTGACCCCGTTGGAACTCGAAAATGCAACACATCGAGTATGTTTTCACCATGTCTCAGTCATCCCAGTTACCAATCGATTGATTTCAGTTATCAATCGATTGGTGAGTCTGCACCTTTAGCCAGAAACTCTCTGAATCGATTGCCTAATCGATTCGAGCTGTTATTTCAGGCACAGAATGATCCTTAATCGATCAGTGGATCGATTAATACAGATTGAATCGATCGGTTGATCGATTACGTGCGCTGATCGATTAACCCAGGTCGAATCGATCCGCTAATCGATTACGAATTCCCGTAATCGATTACTCAATCGATTCCGGCCATTAACGCGCTCCAACTAACCTGTCGTGTCACTCGCCTTTTTGACCTAAAACCCTCAGCCGACCCGAACTTTCCCGCAGACCTCTCCTGCGTGCTTCCGAATCTCAAACCCTAGCGGTCTTCCTCTTCCTCCTTCGCTGCCCACTTCTTCTCTCGACGCTCGCTTAGGCTTCTCTCGCGACGCACCAGCGCCTCTCGTGACTCACGCTCGAAGTTGTTTGTGCGAGGCTTCTTCATCCCGGTTCAGTTTCCTTCTCCTCATCAATGGCGCCAAAGTAAACCCTACTCTCTACTTCATTTTCATTTCCTTACTCATTTATCTTGGTTTTTGGCTAATCCGTTTTTGTCTGTGTTCTTGTGATTGCATTGCTTTCTCCCTTCAACATGTGCATCATTTACCCTAACCCTAAACTCATGACTTTAACCTAACCCTGAACTCACGCATTTGTCCTACCCTAATCTCATTTGCCCTAATCTCATCTCATTTTCTAATCTGAAAAACTCATTTTCCAATCTAATTTTCTGATCTCTCTTGATACATTGCCATCATTTCTTGGTCATCTTTGGTTGGTCCTCAATAGGAAGAAACAACGGGCGGATGAGACGGGTGCCGGGTCTTCTCGCCCTAAACCCCCTACGGATGCCCGTTTTCCGAATGCCGCCCTTCAAAAGGCATTTGGTCAACATATATTTAAATTGATTGCCCCTAGATCACTAGACCGCCAATATTTTCATGATCATTGTTTCTCGGTGTTTCAAATCCTTGAAAACTATAAACTTGAGTCTATTATCTATTGTGAGCGAGGGGTCAACATAGGGTTGGTTTCCAAGTTCTACAACAACCTACACACCATGGATGGTGTAAATTATAAAACTCGGGTAGCTAAACAAAGTTTGGATTTTAGCTATACGACTCTTTCGGATTTCCTCCAGTGTCGTCCCTCTACAAATAGCTTTATTTTCTTTCCTACACTTCCTGAGCTTTTACCTCCGCCATTTGAGGATATCTCCCTTGACTCGATGTATCAGCATTTCTTTCGGCGTCCGCGTCCAGATGGCCCTTATGCCAATCTGACCACGTTTCCTGCTCTTGAGCTCTCTGCTATCGATTATGCCCTTTATAAGGTCGTAATCAACTATTTTTTGTCTATTGTGTCTCGCGCTTTAGCGACCGTCCGACCCTCTCAACTTTTCTTGACCTATGCTCTTCACCGGGGTCTTGATGTCAACATCCCTCTGAACATATTTCATTCCATTATCCATTTCACTCAGCCTATGCACGGTACCGTTCATATGCCTTTTGGGCATATTATTACAGACTGGCTTGCCACTATGGGGATTGACATCTCTAGAGGGAAGGTGGAGCCAATGACCGTCAAATACTCCCGGATTTCAGCCCGTTCCTTCTCCAAATCCGGGATGACAGGCGATTTTGGCGGCATTCGGTGGATTGATGGTCGGCAGGTTGGGGAGGGACCGCAAGCACGCCCTGGCCATGGCCCCGCTGCTGCAGCTGCTCCGGATGCTGACGATGAGGAGGACATTCTGGATAGGGTCCGTGCATTTGAGGAGACCGTCGACACTCGCTTTGAGGAGATGCAGTTGGAGAGTGACTTGCGTCACTTCGAGACGCAGTCACGTCTCACAGCCATCGAGCGCACCCTGCTGGAGGTGCGCGATATGTGTCGCTCCCGGATGCTCGGCCAGCCTCCTCTTCCTCCACCGTCTACTGATGCTCCATTGTCGGAGGTTGGCGCCACTTCGGGAGGTTCTGGTCTTCCCGATGTTGCGGAGACTCCGGCTGCTGATCCTGCTGCTGCCCTCGAGGAGTTCTTCTTTGCGCCTTGATTTATGTAGTCCTGTTTCGTTGGTTGTTTTTGTTTGGCATTCTGTACTCAGTCTATGGATATTGTTAACTATTGATGCTTATATCCTATGTTCATTTTGTTTCTCTGCCGTATATGCTATGTTCATTTGTTTCCATGTTACTAGTTGTGATTTTCTATCTTGGCTGGTGCTTCCATTGAGGGGGAGTTTCTTTTATGTGTATTTGTCATTTTTGATATTTGGCAAAGGGGGAGAATTGCATATATTTAAAGTTTATATTCATGATTATGCTCTAAATAATTTTACTATATGCTTATTGGATTGATATCGCTGATATTATGTTAAAAGTCAGCTTAAACTTAAATAAATTGTCAAACATCAAAAAGGGGGAGATTGTAGATGCAATCATGCCCTAAATGAGAGGTTTCGATGATTGACGGTTATTTAAGTTTAAGCTAATACATTGGATCTAACATTGAGATTTAGTGTGCAGTGACGCAAGAAGTCCAAGGAATGGTCGGGGACCGAGTTCTTGGCATGAAGACCCGGAGTTGAGGAAGCTCCAGGCAGGAAGTCCAAGGGATGGTCGGGGACGGAACTCTTGGCATGAAGACCCGGAGCTGGGAGGCTCCAGGCGTGAAGTCCAGGAAATGAGAGGTTTCGCTGGCACAAGGTAATCGGATCCAACGGAAGGTCCTTGATCGATCTAGGCGTGAACTCTAGCTGTGAAGGCCGGAGTTGGGCGTATCAATCGATCAGTCAATCGATTAGCAAGTGACTAATCGATTGGTGAATCGATTCAGGGCGTTTCTGGCTGAACCAGAAGGCTCTGTAATCGATTGGTGAATCGATTACAAGTAATTCTGTGCGCAGGCAGAATGCTTCGTAATCGATCAATCAATCGATTCAGAAGCCCTATAATCGATTGGTGAATCGATTACGAGTAATTCTGCGCGCAGGCAGAACACTTCGTAATCGATCAGTCAATCGATTCAGATGCCCTGTAATCGATTGGTGAATCGATTACCAGCTGGTCTGTGCGCAGCCAGAACACTCAGTAATCGATCACTCAATCGATTCAAGGTACCAATCGATCAGCCAATCGATTCAAGTTCAAATGGCGTAATCCCAGCCGTTCATCCAACGTTCGTACTGCTCAACGGTCACTTGGTAATCGATTGGGGCTTCTCTCCAATCGATTCAGGAAGCAAAAGAAGACCGTTATAAGCGGAAAATCGAGCTCAAACGGTACTACTGTTTCATTGCGATTTGAGCTAGGGTTTTGGTGCTTCAAGCTGTGTGTTCAAGCTCAAGTTTCCAACACCTTCATCAAGCAATCAAAGGAAGGAGAAGCAAGCCTATTGTGTAATACTTCTCTCTTTTCTTCTTCCTTGTGTTGTTCTTTGTGAAAGTTTTCAAGGGTGTTGTAAAAGGGTTTCTCCACCCTCGGGGTTGTTCCGACAAGGAGGTTTGATAGTGAAATCTGCGATCGCTGGTGTGGACCCTTGGATTAGTCACCTCAAGGAGGTAGAGACCAAGTAAATACAAGTGTTAGCATTGGATTTGGTGGTGGGTAGACTTTGACTTCTGCTTGGAAGAAGAAGAATCAATTGAAGCGAGCTATTCACCCCCCCCCTCTAGCTCTACCGATCCCCAACAACCTTATCCCTAGTGCCAAAAAGAACTCAACAAAACCTTAAACAATCTAAGAGTTTGCAAGCATATTTGCTTAGATATACCCTATCCTAGAAAAATATGATTCCACGAAAATCATAAATGTGCTTGACTTTTGGTACATCCTTTATTTTCCTAAAAGATATGGCATTTGGTATCAACTTTCAAATCTATCTATAATTCCATGTGTTTGCCAAAGCTAACCATCATAATTTACCACATGGAATTGTCCTCAACTTTCCCCCTTTTTATTTCTTAATCCTAGTTTCATATGAGAAACTTATCAAACCTCCTTGATTTTCAAGATATCAATAAAGCCTTATTAAATCATGAGATAATATTTCATTCAAGGAATATGAAATCATAATCAAGTTTTAATCCAAATTCATATCCTATCATCCAACTTTGCAATTTCTTACTATCCACTATGTCTTTTCCATTTCAGCCTATAGATCAGTCGACTGCCCCTGGGGCAGTCGACTGCCAAATCGAACAGAATGGTCCTAGAACTGAATTCACTCGGATCAGTCGACTGCCCCCCAAGGCAGTCGATTGATACCTGAATTTCAGGGTTTTCAGCCCAATTTCAGTAATGCCTAAATAATTTCAGTAATGCCTAAATAATTCCACAAATCTCCAAAAAATCTGAAATTTCGTAGAGAGATTTGTGGAACCTATGTCTACTTGGGAAAAATATGTTTCCAAATAAATGTACTCAAAATCCCAAGATTGACATGAAACTCAACTTCTCCTAAATTGTATCATTTCAACTTCTCCTAAAAGTTCTAATTTTGACTTCTCCTCAATGTGTCTCCTCATCCTTGATCATGATACATTTTTAGCACTGACTTATATGGTATTTTCCCATTAAACCTTAATTTTATCGAATATAAGCCTATTTTCACCTTTTTTTCCCTAAAACTCCTTTTAATGTACCAATTCTCTAGGATTAAGACTTACCCTAGTCTTCCAACCCTTTTGGCACATTTTATCTAATTTCCTAGGAGAAAATCTTTTGAGATCCATTTACCATGGACCCCAAAGACTCCTAGAGCTCCCCCTTGAGCTCTTAGCCATAGCCACCTCCCTAGGTGACTCAATCCACACTAGACCACACCGGTATGCTCCCGGTGATTCTTGGCCTACAAATCTAACCTTCTTAACTCTGTCCTTGATTAAGTTATTTTCTTTCCCTTTGAACGGCACCCCCTTGCCATCCTTGGGCTTTCCCTCCTTGCCATAACCATATGCTACCCTAGCATTTTTCTTTCCATTGGCCTTGGAGGTCTTAGACCGGTATGTTGGGACCGGGTGCATGTTGATATGGATACGGATTCGTAATTTTAAAATTTAATTACGTGCAGCGGAAGGTTTAGCATAAATAATTTCTCAAATTATTTTAACCACGTATCTAGCATGCAACCTTATGTTGTGGAGACATGATCATACATTTAAAATTTTGCAGAAAGTAAACTAATTTACTTAATACCACGCGTAACTCGTAGAAAGGGACGAGATCCAACTGTAGCGTCGCTTGGAAGCTCCGTCTCTATTCGCGTCCACGCCGAGTTTTCTTCGGGATGACTTCGCAAAGCCACGAGTTTCGTGCCGACAAGAACTACTAGATTCTCCAAAGGCACGACAAGAATACCAAGAGAGAGATGAAAAACTAACCACCAAACGAAGAACGGAATCAATATTCCGAGAGGAAGAAAGGAGTCGCGCCCGCTTCTTCTTCTTCTTCGGCCTCTTCTTGGTGGTGGAAGCTCACGGCAAAGGGGGAGGGCTCTAGGGCCGGCGGCACTAGAAGAGGGAGAGGGAGAGAAGGAGAGGGAGAGAGGCTAGGCAAGAATCCTTGATCTCTTGGATTGATCACCAAGTCTTGCCTTGGTACCTTTATATAGTAGCCTCTTAATCGCCAAGTCTCCTTTTAACGGAATAAATTTTCATAAGAAATTTATCTTATAAATTTTTTTATGAATTATTCCGTTATGCCATGTTTTTATTATAACTTAATTTATAATAAAAACAACCATGTCTCCCCTTTTATTATGGAAAGAAATTTCTTTATAAATTTCTTTATCATGGTAAATCAATCCGTTATTGATTTTATAAAATAAAATAAACCAATCCAAAGTTTATTTTAATTTCAATGAAAAATAAATCTCTTTATATAAATTTCTTTATATAAATTTATTTATATAAATTTCTTTATCCATAATTTTATAAAACAAACCACGCTCGTTTTATTTTATAATTTGAACCAAACAATTTGGTTCTCCCCTTTTGATGTGGTCGGCCAAACAAAGAGGGTGGGGACCCTCTTTGGCCAGCCAAACCCAAGCCAAGACCATATGAATTAAACTCATTTAATTCGTCCAATAAGTCTTCAAAAGTCTTAACCATTTTATGCTTCCAATGCGTCTCTGAAAAATTCAGATTCGACTTATCTCTCTTGATCGGAAAATCCAATTTTCAACTCATTTTAAATCCCTCGGATTACTCGTAGTGTGTGTGACTAGATAGGCTTTCGATTTATGTTGGCCATCTATAATCAACCAATTATAGAACGATCATGAGTGACACCTAGTAGTACATCATGACCCCCAATTAATCGAAAGATCAACGGTTGACCTCAGAAATAATTCTGAAACCCTTCAGCAGCTATAATGAATCGTGCCCCATTCCCTTCACCATCTTATACCCACTTGGTTCAGGACACGGTCTATGTGTGTCAGTCCCCACTAGGCTGACTACGTCACACCTAGCCCAAGTAATGTCTTTCTCGTCCAACGGATTCTAATTACTCTCATGTTTCTGAGAGATTCATACTCGGAACATGTGATGCTCTGGCTAGAGGCTTTAAATAACAATCCAACGATAGGCCTTGGGTATACATCTCCTCGCAAGGAGTGGTGAATCCTTTGTAGGCTGTTCAAACATCTTCGGGCACTTCGGCTTATACCCAATCATCCTGGGTCCACACCTCCTTGGAGATGCTTGCTTAAGATGTCAAAGTATAAGTCTTCATGACCAAGATGACTTGAACACTGTAAGTCAAAGGAACATCGCACTTAAGCTGCAGTAAGAACTTCATTGACATGTCTATATGTAGACTACCATATGAAGTTTTACAGCTAGTCACTCCAATGAACTAGTTCCCTTAACTAGCATTCATGTTTATCTCCGGACATCCCAATGTCACCAGCCAGTGAGAATCAGCTGATTAGAGAATAACCCATGCTAGTCTCAACAGAATTGATAGTATCCGTATTTATCAATTCATCGACTAGGGACAATTTCAATACTTCGCAATTGCACATGTAGAGATAATCACTAGTTGTGAATTCATCACAAATTCTCTCATGCTGTGAATTGTATTGCGGACATTCAGTAAATGAGTTTAAGATCTTAACCAAATACACGAACATGTATACTCAAATAGTGAATATTCATTTATTAAAGTAAATGATTACAATCATAAGGCGATTGCCTTAGGACACTTCTCTCATATTACTAACAAACTCTCACTTGGCCTAATTCCAATCGCTACGGTATCCAATACCACAGGCTCTAACATGACCCTCAAACTTGCTTTGAGGCAAGACCTTAGTTAAAGGATCCGCTAAATTCCTTTCAGTGGGAATTTTCTCAATTTGTATATCATTCCTACTTATAATTTCTCTGATCAGATGATAGCGGCGAAGCACGTGTTTGGATCGCTGATGAGACCTTGGTTCCTTTGCTTGTGCAATAGCTCCATTTTTGTCACAATAAACCGGTATTGCTTCATCAATGGTTGGAACCACACCAAGTTCCGAGACAAACTTCTTGATCCAGACTGCTTCTTTTGCTGCTTCCGAAGCCGCAATGTATTCCGCTTCCGTGGTAGAATCCGCTACAGTGTCTTGCTTGGAACTCTTCCAACTTATTGCGCCTCCATTTAAAGTAAATACGTATCCAGACTGAGATTTGGAGTCATCCTTATCTGTCTGGAAACTGGCATCTGTATACCCACGTATTACCATATCTCCTTCTCCATATATTAGGAACACATCCTTAGTTCTTCTTAAGTACTTAAGGATTGTCTTGACAGCCGCCCAATGATCCATTCCTGAATCAGACTGGTATCTGCTTGTGACGCTCAGAGAATACGATACATCGGGCCTAGTACATAACATAGCATACATGATAGATCCTATCGCGGATGCATAAGGAATCTTATTCATGCAAATCCTCTCGTCTTCTGTGCGCGGACACATAGACTTTGAAAGGTTGATCCCATGCCTGATGGGAAGGTAACCTTTCTTGGATTCCGACATGCTAAACCTTTTTAGCACTCGGTCTATATATGTAGACTGCGAAAGACCAAGCAACCGTTTTGATCTATCTCTATAGATTCTAATCCCAAGGATATAGGTTACTTCTCCCAGGTCTTTCATGGAGAAAGTTTTGGACAACCAAATTTTAACCGACTATAAGACTGATATATCGTTTCTTATAAGTAATATGTCATCGACATATAATACTAGGAATACGACTGCACTCCCACTAACCTTCTTGTACACATAAGGTTCGTCAGGATTTTGTGAGAATTCAAACTCTTTGATTGTCTCATCAAAACGGATGTTCCAGCTCCTGGATGCTTGCTTCAGTCCATATATGGATCGTCGAAGCTTGCATATTTTGGTTTTATCAACCGATGTGAAACCTTCAGGTTGTATCATGTATACATCCTCAAGCAGGTTTCCATTAAGGAAAGCTGTTTTCACATCCATTTGCCATATCTCATAATCATAATGAGCTGCTATGGCCAGGAGCATCCGAATGGATTTAAGCATAGCTACTGGCGAATAGGTTTTGTCATAATCAATCCCTTGTTTCTGACGATATCCTTTTGCCACTAATCTAGCCTTAAAGGTAACAACATTACCTTCCATGTCGGTTTTCTTCTTGAAAACCCCCTTGCACCCTATGGGCTTAATCCCTTCAGGTGGGTTAACCAAGTCCCATACTTGATTTTCGTACATGGAATCCATTTCCGACTTCATGGCTTCAAGCCATTTGTCCCTTTCTGAACTTTTCAGAATATCATCATAACTGATAGGTTCGTCATCGCTAATGAGTAACACGTCGTTCGATTCACTTACGAGAAATCCGTATCTCTCTGGAATATTACGTGTCCTATCAGATCTACGAAGAAGTGGTGTTGTTTTAGGTTCAACTGATAGCTCATCATTATGAGTTATTGGTTGTGGGTCTAGACTAGGTGTCTCTGTAATGTCTATTGGAGTTTCTTGAATTTCTTCAAGTTCAATACTACTCCCACTGTCTTCTTGTAAAAGAAATTCTTTTTCCAGAAATACAACATGCCTTGAAACAAACACCTTTTGTTCCAAGGGATGATAGAATTGGTAACCCTTTGTTTCCTTAGGGTATCCAATAAATAGACATTTATCAGACTTAGCATCCAATTTGTCTGATACAGTCCGCTTCACATAAGCAGGACAACCCCATATCTTAAGGTGAGTTAAGTGAGATTTCTTACTATTCCACGTCTCATATGGAGTAGTAGAGACTACCTTGGTCGGGACTCTGTTTAGCAAGTAAACAGCTGTCTTAAGCGCATAGCCCCAAAAGGATTTTGGAAGAGTTGCATGATTCATCATAGATCTAACCATGTCCATCAGGGTTCGGTTACGCCTCTCAGATACACCATTATGCTGTGGTGTATACGGCGGAGTCCATTGAGACAATATCCCATTGTCCCTAAGATAATCTTGAAACTCTTGACTTAAGTATTCACCACCCCGATCGGATCGAAGTATCTTAATACTTTTGTCAAGATGTTTCTCTACTTCATTTCTGAACTCTTTGAATTTCTCAAAAGCTTCATATTTGTGTTTCATTAAGAACACATACCCGAATCGTGAGTGATCATCGATAAAGGTAATGAAGTAGTTATAGCCTCCTTGTGCAAGAGTTGACATTGGTCCACATACATCAGTATGTATTAGACCAAGCAATTCTCCCACTGGTTTACCTTTTCCGGAAAAGGGTAATTTGGCCATCTTGCCTTTTAAGCATGATTCGCATGTATCAAATGAACTGGGTTCAAATGATTCCAGAATTCCACATTGGTGTAATTTGGTCATGCGTTTCTTACTTACATGGCCAAGACGACAATGCCACGTATAGGAGTCTATTTGATTATCTATTCGAGCACGTTTGTTGCTAACTTCGATATTGAAAAACGTCACCGGATAAATCTAATGTGTAGATACCATTGCATAAAGTTCCAGTCCCATAAAGAACACCATTTAAAGTCATGTAACAACAATTGTTACTAAAAGTTAAATGATAACCCTTTTCATTAAAGCATGAAATAGATACAATGTTCTTTATTAATGAAGGAACAAAATAACAATTATCCAATTCTAAGACACGTCCAGTAGGTAGCTTTAGCAAATATGTTCCGATGGCAACAGCAGCAATCTTTGCTTCATTTCCAACTCGCAGATTCGCTTCTCCCTTGACGAGTTTTCTTCTATTCCTTAGCCCCTGTATGTCATTACATATATGTGAGCTACACCCAGTATCAAGTACCCAGGTGGTTGAGGAAATAGAGTGACATTCAATAACGAAGATACCTGAAGAGGATGGGGCATTGGATGCCTTCTTCTTCAAGGACTCAAGATAAACCTTGCAGTTTCTTCGCCAGTGACCCTCCTTGCCACAGTGATGGCAAGTGTCTTTTGGTGTCTTTTCAGTCTTTTTGGCCTTTTTCTTCTTTCCTTTATTCTGTTCTTTGGCCTTACTCTTAGAACCTTTCTTCGAGGAACCAACTAACAGTACCGTCTTCTAATCCTGCTTTACAGAAGGCTCTACAGTCTTCAGCAGGTTGAGCAACTCAGGAAACTGGTCTGGAGTTGCATCTTCAGGAGGACGGTTGGGAAGTTGTTCTTCAAGGACATAAGTAAGCTTTTCTGCCTTAAGGACTATCCTCAGGTTTCTAAGCCAGTCGATGAAGTTTGGCCCAGTCAGCTTATTGGTGTCCAAAATGGAACGCAAATTTAGAGAAGACATGATCGAGTGATTATCCTACAAATACAAATTGAGCTTATGTGAGAAGAATGATGCATCAACATGCATTAATTAAATCCTACTTATTTTTCGAATTGAATAATCCCTTTTTATCAATTCGGGAGATCGTAGGAACATCTCCAAATAGGTTGATGTCCAACCATAGATAAGAACAACCATGGCTGTGGTCATCAAGTTATTCTTAGCTATGAAGGCAAGTAATTATACCGATTACATATCACATATATGTAACTACCACTTTATGCTATCAACTAATTGAATGTTTGCATAAATCATTGGGTTGTTAACTCATTAACAAGTATGCAACAATATACATAGCACCCAACTGCACCTCTCTTTACATCGACCTTGGCTGTGGCACAACAAATCGATGCTCCAAGCTTAAGGCTGACACATTAATCAAGAAATAGTTTTAATATGGTTGGAGCTCATTCAACCGTTTAGTCAGGCTTGGATGTGTCCAACAACCAAAACTAAGGATTGACCTCTGACTCCAACTATATTAATCATAAACTAATTCTATGGTTTGAACATGTTGAGGTTCAAGCCGGGCATGGATGTGTCCATCAACCCAAACGAGAAACAAAACTCCGGTTCTAACCATATTAATGGAAGGTGTTGGCCTTAATATTTTGTAAGGGGTTTTGGGTCTCATCCTTTTCTTTCTAAGCACATTCATGACATATAATTATGTCATGTACTAACGATTTCCTTAATAAAGTATGTATGTGACTTAATTTATCAAGTCTCATTAATTGAATTAGGAACCGGATTTCCTAATTCTAATTTCATACTTTATTCAAGGAATTGTTTTGGGAAACAATTTCCTAAATTGTCATAATCAATTTGGAAATAATATGTTTAAGACTTTGATTTCTCTAAATCAAATCTTATTAAATTAAGAGACAGATTCCCTTAATTCAACAACATATTATTTTTATGAAAATCTTATTTAAGAAAACTCTATAGGAAACCATTTTCCTAATTAATTTTGGAGACAACAATATGTAAGAGCATCACCTCTTAAATCAAATAAGGAAATTATCGTTTGAGAATCACCTCAAAATTTCCAAGATTTGATTACATATTTTATTTATGGATTTATTAATTACAACAAAATATTTTCTTTGGGTGGCTCCCCGAGGCTCAGATACCTAAAAAAAGGAATTTGTTGTAAATCTAATTCGGTCCACTCCCCGAGGCGTAACCAAATTAAACATAACAATTTTATTCAAAATTAGGAAATTAAATTACAACAACTAACTTTAAATTGGACGGCTCCCCGAGGCTCAATCCAAAATAAAGAATTTTGTTGATAATTTAAAACCAATTCGAATTTAATTGTCAATTAATAATCCATAAATTTGTCTAGACTTTCTTTGAAAGAAAGTGCCCAAAATTATGAGATTTCATAATAGGTTTTCAGAATAATTGTAAGTTCCTGGTACAAAGAAAACTTACATATTTCTAAAATTGGAAAATTTCCAAAATAGGAAATTTCCAAAATTGGAAAGTTTCCAAAAATGGGAAGTTTTCACAATTATCATAAAATTTCAGAAACTAGGATATTTCAAAAGTTTGCGAAATTTCATGAGGATTTCCAAATTTTGAAATTCCTAAATCTAAAATTTATCATAATTGGAAAGTTTCCATAATTGAAAATTTTTTCAAAATTGAGATCATGACAAAGTTTTTCGCAAAATAATTATATGATTATGTCGAACACTAACCGGCTCTGATACCACTGTTGGGACCGGGTGCATGTTGACATGGATATGGGTTCGCAATTTTAAAATTTAATTACGTGCAGCGGAAGGTTTAGCATAAATAATTTCTCAAATTATTTTAACCACGTATCTAGCATGTAACCTTATGTTGTGGAGACATGATCATACATTTAAAATTTTGCAGAAAGTAAACTAATTTACTTAATACCTCGCGTAACTCGTAGAAAGGGACGAGATCCAACCGTAGCGTCCCTTGGAAGCTCTGCCTCTATTCGCGTCCACGCCGAGTTTTCTTCGGGATGACTTCGCAAAGCCACGAGTTTCGTGCCGACAAAAACTACTAGATTCTCCAAAGGCACGACAAGAATACCAAGAGAGAGATGAAAAACTAACCACCAAACGAAGAACGGGATTAATATTCCGGGAGGAATGAAGGAGGCGTGCCCGCTTCTTCTTCTTCTTCGGCCTCTTCTTGGTGGTGGAAGCTCACGGCAAAGGGGGAGGGCTCTAGGGCCGGCGGCACTAGAAGAGGGAGAGGGAGAGAAGGAGAGGGAGAGAGGCTAGGCAAGAATCCTTGATCTCTTGGATTGATCTCCAAGCCTTGCCTTGGTACCTTTATATAGTAGTCTCTTAATCGCCAAGACTCCTTTTAACAGAATAAATTTTCATAAGAAATTTATCTTATAAATTTTTTTATGAATTATTCCGTTATGCCAAGTTTTTATTATAACTTAATTTATAATAAAAACAACCATGTCTCCCCTTTTATTATGGAAAGAAATATTTTTATAAATTTCTTTATCATGGTAAATCAATCCGTTATTGATTTTATAAAATAAAATAAACCAATCCAAGATTTATTTTAATTTCCATAAAAAATAAATCTCTTTATATAAATTTATTTATATAAATTTCTTTATCCATAATTTTATAAAATAAACCACGCTCGGTTTATTTTATAATTTGAACCAAACAATTTGGTTCTCCCCTTTTGATGTGGCCGGCCAAACAAAGAGGGTGGGGACCCTCTTTGGCCGGCCAAACCCAAGCCAAGACCATATGAATTAAACTCATTTAATTCGTCTAATAAGTCTTCAAAAGACTTAACCATTTTATGCTTCCGATACGTCTCTGAAAAATTTAGATTCGACTTATCTCTCTTGATCGGAAAATCCAATTTTCAACTCGTTTTAAATCCCTCGGATTACTCGTAGTGCGTGTGACTAAATAGGCTTTCGATTTATGTTGGCCGTCTATAATCAACCAATTATAGAACGATCATGAGTGGCACCTAGTAGTACATCATGACCCCCAATTAATCGAAAGATCAACGGTTGACCTCAGAAATAATTCTGAAACTCTTCAGCATCTATAATGAGTCGTGCCCCATTCCCTTCACCATCTTATACCCACTTAGTTCAGGACACGGTCTATGTGTGTCAGTCCCCACTAGGCTGACTACATCACACCTAGCCCAAGTAATGTCTTTCTCGTCCAACGGATTCTAATTACTCTCATGTTTTTGAGAGATTCATACTCGGAACATGTGATGCTCTGGCCAGAGGCTTTGAGTATCAATCCGACGATAGGCCTTGGGTATACATCTCCTCGCAAGGAGTGGTGAATCTTTTGTAGGTTGTTCAAACATCTTCGGGCACTTCGGCTTATACCCAATCATCCTGGGTCCACACCTCCTTGGAGATGCTTGCTTAAGATGTCAAAGTATAAGTCTTCATGGCCAAGATGACTTGAACACCGCAAGTCAAAGGAACATCGCACTTAAGCTGCAGTAAGAACTTCATTGACATGTCTATATGTAGACTACCATATGAAGTTTTACAGCCAGTCACTCCAATGAACTAGTTTCCTTAACTAGCATTCATGTTTATCTCTGGACATCCCAATGTTACCAGCCAGTGAGAATCAGCTGATTAGAGAATAACCCATGCTAGTCTCAACAGAATTGATAGTGTCCGTATTTATCAATTCATCGACTAGGGACAATTTCAATACTTCGCAATTGCACATGTAGAGATAATCACTAGTTGTGAATTTATCACAAATTCTCTCATGCTGTGAATTGTATTGTGGACATTCAGTAAATGAGTTTAAGATCTTAACCAAATACACGAACATGTATACTCAAATAGTGAATATTCATTTATTAAAGTAAATGATTACAATCATAAGGCGATTGCCTTAGGACACTTCTCTCATATTACTAACACGGTATCCCAACCCCGATCTATCATAGTTGGGTTTTAAACTATCCAACACCATATCTAGACCCTTAGATCCAACCTTGAATCTTTCTAGGTCTTTTCTAATTTATCAAGTCTTGCCCTCAAGGTTTGATTTTCCCTTTCCAAGTTTCTAACCTTAGTGTCCATATGTCCACTTTGGACATTCCTAGACCTACCCATTTTTCTAGGCATGTGTCTCCCCTTCTTGGGGTTAATGCATTGATCCTTAGGCACAAAGGTCTTAGGTCTATCATGATGCATGCTTTTCCGAGGGTTTTGATCTACCTTGTTAACCATATTCCTATCATTATACTTGAAACCATGATTATGTATCATCAAGCATTTTCCATTAATCCTAGCATGCATGGAAGGATAATTAACATTATTTTTAATATGCATGGAGGAACTTAAATTAGAATTACATTTTAACTTAGGGTTAGGAATTACCTCCCTTACCCTTGTAGTCCCTCCTTTTTGTGAGCTTCTTCTCTTCCTTCTTTTCTCCTTCTCTCATCTTCTTAGATGCTCCATTTTCTTAATTTCACTTTTCATTGGGCACTTGGTGTGGTAGTGCCCTAATTCTCCACATGTGAAGCATCTAATTTTCTTCCTTTTAGCTTGGGCTTCTTCATTCCTGCACCCCATATTAGATTTAAAAGGAATTGAAATTGGTTTAGAGGCTACCTCCTTTTTCTTACCCTTTGGACACTTATCTTTGTAGTGTCCCTTTTTGTTGCACCCAAAGCAAATAATGTGGTCTTTGGTTCTTGTTTTGGTGGAGGCAGAAGCTAGGTTGACTTCTTCTTCAACCTTGGATGAAGTGGATGCTTCCTCTTGTTCTTGTATAGATGAGGGTCTCTCCTCCCCCTCAATCCTTGAGCTTGACACCTCCTCTTCTTCTCTTGAAGTGGATGCCCTCTCACTCTCTTCTTCCTCCTCTTGGGCTATTGAGCTCACTTCCCTTGATGATATTGATGATTCTTTTTCTTGTTGCTCTTCTTGAACTATTGTAGGGTTCTTATGAAATTCTTCTACCTTTTTCCATAGTTCATGTGCATTGTGATACTTCCCTACACCACTCAAAATATTGTTAGGCAAAATATTAATCAATATACTAATTACCTTTTCGTTTGCCTTTGCTTGATTTTGTTACTCTTGATTCCAATATCTAGGCCTAAGCTTCTTCCCGTGCTTATCCTTTGGAATCTCAAAGGGCTCTTCAAGCGCAACCCTAAGATCCCACTCCATTTCGAACCAAGTCTCTATTCTAGCTTTCCAATATGTGAAATCTTCATGGTCGTAGGGCGGTGGAGTGTAAATATCATCCCCAAAATTGTCTTCCATTATTCTTCCCTCTAGCTTTTGTCTTCTTGGTGGTTATTCCAATCATGAGCGGTCCTTCGCTCTGATACCACTTGTTAGATCGATCCGGTTGCCTAGAGCGGTGGGTGAATAGTAATTTTCGAACACTTTTCTTCCTACACGATTAGTTGCGCAAGCGGAATATACAATAAAACAAAAACTAACAATGTAAACAATGCTAACAAAAGAGATTTACTTGGTATCCACCCCTAAGGGTGACTAATCCAAGAATCCGTCGGTGGATCACTTCCCGGATAACCTCCGGCTAGCCCTTGTCGCTCCTTGTGGGTGGAGAAACCTCGCCACAGCACTTCAACAACACCTAAGCACCGAGACTACTATTTGGCCTTTAACCAAGACCAAATTCGTCAAACCTTTTAGCCACTACGAAGTCCCTTTAAATAGAACTCGGGTTGAAACCCTCGCCACTAGTCGACTGCCCATTTACCAGTCGACTGGTGCCAGCCAAACAGCAGTCCAACGGCTCGCTGCAATGGTTAGTTTTTGACTTTACCAGTCGACTGCTCCAGGGCAGTCAATTGGTCCCCAGCCAAAAACATTCTGAGTTTCATCAGTCGACTGCCTCCTAGGGCAGTCGACTGGTCCCCAGCCAAAAACATTCTGAGTTTCATCAGTCGACTGCCTCCCAGGGCAGTCGACTGGTCTACTCACATACCTAAGGCTACCCTTCCCGAGTACATTTCACTCCGCACTCGAACCCTAGGATTTCCCGAGTACAATCACACAGCACTCGTACCCTCACGACTCAACTCACTCCTCACCAGCAACCTCGACTATTGTCTTCGCGCCCTCTTCATCTTCGGCTCCCATCTCTCGGATGCACGTAAGTCTCCAGCTTGCCTCCATGCCATCCTTCACACATGCCTTGAAGTTCGTGCCCCTCAGGTCATCGTCCCTGCTCTACCAAGGTCCCTCGGGTGCACACTGTTGGATCGAGAAGCCCGATAGAGGGGGGGTGAATATCGGAAAATTTTCGGAAAATTAAGAGCAAGTGCACAGCGGAAATAACAAGAAAGGCAACACAGAGACGCAGTCGTTTTTTACTTGGTTCGGAGCCTGGGTCGACTCCTACTCCAAGGCCCACGGTCGTTGACCGTTTACTTTGGGCAATTCTATATTAGGCGCAAAACAGTTTACAAAGTATTACAGAATTAAGTACAGTAAACTTTTAAATAGCTCTTTTACCGACGTCCGGGGTGGATCAACTTTTTCGGAGCAGCGGGACGTCGTCGGCTCGAGTTGGAAGGATTCCGGGGCGCAGTGTGTGAGCAGAAGAGCGTAGAAGCGTCGAGAGAATTGATTTTGGAAGCCTGGGGTCGAGGGCCCTTTATATAGGGCCTGGGGGCGCCCGGGATGTCGGGGGCGCCCCCCCACGTGGCGTTTGATCCGGTTATAGCTCGGTCGCCGTCTGATCCCCTTATCCTCGGGATCCGCTTTGACCGGGGCGCCCGCAGCGCTCGGGGCGCCCGGATTGACCGGGTCAAACTCTATCCTTTGGCTTTGCTTGGCTTCGAGGGGTTCGGGTTCGATGTGTGCGCATGGGGGCGCCCGGGACGCTGGGGGCGCCCGGGACGCTGGGGGCGCCCGGGAGCAGCGGGGGCGCCCGGGAGCACGGGGGCGCCCCGAATATGAACTGTCGAAGCCACTTTGCATGATTGTGTGTTTGGTGTTCACCTTGGGGGCGCCCGGGACACTCCGAGCACCCTGGTCAGCAGTTGCCTCACTCCTTTGAGGCACTCTGAGCTGCAGACTCACGTTCCTTCGGTCCTGCATCCAGGGTTAGTCCAAAACACGATAACATAATAAATTATTAGATTTATACAGCCTTAGCTGTCTTGGTTCTGACTTTGGTCTCCAAAATGGAGTCCTAGGTCGAACCGACGCCAACTGTTCCCTTGACGGGGAACGCGTCCTCACCTACTCCTCTCGGGAGAGTTTACCTGATGCCAACCGTTCCTTTGGTTGGACTTTTGCCTGATGGTCCTTTGTCAGGTCTTGGATGTCGAGCTGCCCTTCGCTCGGTGCCTAGCATTCCTTCGCTAGGGCTTGGTGACTAGCAGCCCTTCGCTAGTTGCCTAGCAGCCCTTCGCTAGGACTTGGTGACTAGCAGCCCTTCGCTAGTTGCCTAGCAGCCCTTCGCTAGGACTTGGTGACTAGCAGCCCTTCGCTAGTTGCCTAGCAGCCCTTCGCTAGGACTTTGTTTCCTGGCAGCCATTCGCCAGGTGCCTAGCAGCCATTCGCTAGGACTTGGTTTCCTGGCAGCCCTTCGCTAAGTGCCTAGCAACCCTTCGCTAGGACTTTGTTTCTGCACACTCAAGTAACAACATTAGATCACAATTAACACTTAACTTTGAATCCTTTGCCAATATCAAAACAAGGTTCGATGTGGTGCTTCCTGCACCAACAATCTCCCCCTTTTTGATTTATGGCAACATAATTCAAAGTTAAGTAAAAACTAATAACAGTTAATAAAAGAAGGTAAAAACACAATGAAGTATAGGAAAAAAACACAATGAAGTATATAAAAAAATTTATCTTCAAAATTTTTTCCATACTCCCCCTAAAACCCTGAATACTTGCAAAATTCTTAACTTTGACCTTTCCTCCCCCTTTGACATATATCAAAAACAAACATGGGTGTTCAAGGTATCTAACAGGGATTTTTGAGTTTTCCTAAGTGCTTCATGTCTTTAACAAAGTGTTTTTCAAAAAATGGAGTAAAGGCATTTTCACTAACAAAACTTGTTTCAAATTTTAGGCAAAATTTTTCAAAATTTAGGCAAAATTTTGAAGCTAGATTTCCCTTAAACAAAGTTTCAAATATTTGGGAATAAATTTGTTTACTAAGGAAAATTTTACTTAGGAGAAAAATATGTACTCAAAAAGTTTGAAAAACACTTAGAAATACTTCGAAATTTTTGAAGCACTTTAAAAAAAATTCCTTTCTCTCTTTCCTTTTTCTCCCCCTTAATGTGAAAATTTTTTTCTTGTGTTTTAGACCATTCTAAGAAAAACTTTCTTTGAAAAGGGGAAAAAATTTTAAGAAAGAAATTTTTAATTTCACTTATTCTACTCTCCCCCTTGGTCTTATATCAATAAAAAACTTTGTAAAATATATTTTGAAAGAAATTTAAATTTGTGTATCAGAGCTTTGTGAAAAAATTGAGCGAAGTAATGATAATTTAAAAAATTTAGAAAGACTGAAAAATTTATGTTCAAAATCATAATTGGAGTCAAGTGTATATGATAAACAATAAGTTTACTTGTTCTGAATATTTTGAAAAATGCACAAGAATGCAAGTACTTTATTGAGCTTTTGAAAGGCATAAGTATTTTGAAAGATATTATGAATTTGAAAAACATAAGTACTTTTAAAATATCAAAGAAAATTACTGAAATTACTTGACTTATCTTTTTGAAAGTACTTACACATAATCTTTTACTTGCTTTGGTTTCTTTTCCAGTCTGACACAATCCTAGGAAACCTTGTTAACTATAAGGAAATTTCCTTAAGTGTCCTGGAAATTTTCCAACTCAAGTAAATATTATCTCCAAAAGAATTTTGATAAGCCAAAATGATAGTATTTTGAAAATATATGCAAGTACATTTTGAAAAATGTATCAACTTTGGAGGCACAATATTTTACTAGACTTGGTTTATTTTCCAGTCTAACACAATCCTAGGAAGCCTTGTTAACTACAAGGATCTTTTCCTAAGTGTCCTGGAAATTCTCCAACCCAAGTAAACATAATTTTCAAAAGTATTCTCAATAGATTTTTTAAAAATATTCCAAAGTCACGTAAAATTTTGAAAGTGATGATATATATGAGCAAAATGATTTTACAGGATAGTATTTTGAAAGAGTAATCGTTTAAGTTTTCAAAAGGATTTTAAAAGTGCAATGCATGAAAACATATAATTTTGAAAATACTCAATAATTCTTTTAATTTGATCTCCCACTTAACTTGACCCAGTCCTAGGAAGCTTGTTGACTACAAGCGCTCTTCCTCTGAGTCTTAAGGTTTGATTCAAATTATACTTGTTAGAAATAATTTCTTTTGATTTAGACTCCCCCTAAATTTGACACATCCTCGGAGTCTTTGTAGATCATTAAGTAGACCTTCCTTTGTGTCTTTAGGGTTTACTAAAATCAAAAGAATAGTTTTGAATACTAGCATGGTAATATAATTTTAGAAAATTCAATTTGAAATGAAAGATAATTTTAAAGCATAAACCTTGTTTTTGAAAAACATTTTGAAATAATAATGGTTTTTGTAAAGCATAATTTTAAAAAATATCGTGATTATTGGAAAATATAGTATTTTTAAACTCCTTCTTTTAATTTGAGCTCCCCCTGAATCTGACATAGTCCTAGGAGGCTTGTTGACCACAAGTTAATCCTCCTCTTAGTCTTAGGGTTTGTCAAACTTAAAGGAACAATTTTGAGCATGCCTTTTGAGTATGATCATTTTTAAGGAGATAGAATTTTTGAAAATACAATCTAGTATGATAACATAATTTTTTAAAACTCTTTTGAAATGGTAATAATTTTTCAAAAATACTTTGAAAGAAAAGAATAAACCACTCCCCCTGTACCGTTTAACTTAATCTAATGTCTATGTTTGACTATGTTGTCTAGGGTTGACTGTGTTGACCAGGTTTGACTTAGTTAACTATGTTTGACCAATCAAATAACTAAATTAATCAAACCCTAAATTCTATTTAAAACGAGTCTATTTTAACATTCAATATTTTGAAAAACTAGAGATAGTTTTGAATAATTTTTGAAAGCTCTTTGAGTTTTATTTTAAAAGGATAGTGACATATATTCTTAGGTCCTAGATATCTCACCCAGTTCTATGTGATCAAACATGTTAACCTTATGGGTGTTGTGAGACAAAAATATTTTAATTTTGAAAACATGGTTAATTTTGAAAAGTTAGATTAATTTTGAAAATAATTAATTTAAATTTAATTTGAAAAGGAATATTTGAATCTAAGATTAACTGAACATTTGTGTTAGATTCAAATTTGACAAAAAGTAATTTGAATTTGAATTTCAAAAATTGACTTCCAGGTCTTGGCGAGGCACTAGGCCTTCTTTGGCCGTAGCCTTATGGGATCATCCACCCTTTCCTTGACAAAGCCGTTTAATGAAATTTCATTTTCAAACTTAATCTTTGAAAAATTCTGGTCTAACTAGTTTGGATTTTGGATTGGTAGCTTCGGCTAGTTTCACCAGTCTAAAGAGACCAAGTAGACTTGACCTTATTAGAATTGGTTTCCCTAACGTACTATCATCTCACCTCCACCCAATACTATGTTTTCAAGTTTCAGTTAAACTGTTTTGTCCTTAAACTAATCAATCCTAATTTTAAGCAAAAAGAACATAAAAATAAAATAAAAAGAAACTTACAATTAAAGCACAAAAAAATGATCTATGTTATATCATAATCGTAATAATATTCTAGATTATCAAAAACAGCAATATTATGAGTTAAATTTTCTAACAAATTAGCCTTAACTAATTTATAAGATTCTATCATATTATTCATGGTAAATAATGGATTTTTAAATACTGTAAATTTACCTTCAGATTTCTTTTTGGAGGGCTCCCCCTTGATTTTGGTCATCTTTCTTGTGTTTGATTGTTCTTTCGGCACTTTGTAGTGGTCGCGAGCCATTCGAATCAGCTTCCGATGATCTCTTTCTTCGTCGTTAGATTCTGAGTCTGAGTTTGACTCAGGTATTGGTTGAGTCTTCTTTTGCAGTTCTTTTGGAGTTTTCCCTGCAATAGAAAGTACACCTTCCTCGGCCATTACAGTATCTATTTGATTATTTAATTGTAATTCAAAAATGGATTCGAAATTGGTTACCATTTTTGTCTCAGTCAATTCGTCTTCTGTCTCTGGCTCGAATTTGTAGTCAGGTATGGATTCTTCTAAGTTCTCAACATAGGAGCTCTCTTCGTGTAGGCTGAGTAGCTTCTCCCACATCTCTTTAGCACATCCAAATGAACCGACTAGCTTGAGTTGTTCGTTGGTTAGACCGCATTGTATGATCACTGTTGCCTTAGCATCAGTCTCGATCCTCCTCAGAGTTGGTTCGTCCAATTTGTCCCAAGCGATTGATGTTCCATCTTCCGTGGGGAATCTGAACCCCGTTTGGATTATCCACCATAAGTCCATGTGGGCCTTCAGAAGGGACTCCATTTGTCTTCTCCAAAAGCTGAAGTTGTCGCCGGAGAATAGTGGTGGACGGGCACTGTTCCACTCGAGGTTGGCCATTTAGTTTAATCCTTGCACACAAAAGAAATAACAGAACTATACCAAGACTTGGTCTTGGATTAGTAGTGCGGGAGAAGGAAAAAAATAGCCCGAAATAATATTGCACGAATTTCGAGGCAGAATAATAATAAAATAATAATAAAAAATTTGAGACAAAAATTTTTAGGAAATGAATATTCTGATTAATGGTGAAAAATAAGAGTTAAAAGATTGCTCGAATTAAAGTGGCACGAATTTCGAGAAATAATATTAAAATAATAAAAAAAAGTTTATGACAAATTTTTAGGAATTGTTCGTTTTATTAATTCAGACTTATGGTGAAAAGATGAAAATTCAAAATTGAAAAAGGCATAAGGATATTTTAAATCCACCTACAGATATTTTTTATTTTAAAATAAAATGCTAAAAAATATCGAGTGGTCTTGATTAACTAGAAAGAAAAGAAATAAGATTAAAAATTTTGTAAATCCGAAAAACTTTCAAACTGGTGGTTGCACCAAGTTTGAACTTCCCGCTCTGATACCACTTGTTGGATCGAGAAGCCCGATAGAGGGGGGGTGAATATCGGAAAATTTTCAGAAAATTAAGAGCAAGTGCACAGCGGAAATAACAAGAAAGACAACACAGAGACGCAGTCGTTTTTTACTTGGTTCGGAGCCTGGGTCGACTCCTACTCCAAGGCCCACGGTCGTTGACCGTTTACTTTGGGCAATTCTATATTAGGCGCAAAACAGTTTACAAAGTATTACAAAATTAAGTACAGTAAACTTTTAAATAGCTCTTTTACCGACGTCTGGGGTGGATCAACTTTTTCGGAGCAGCGGGACGTCGTCGGCTCGAGTTGGAAGGATTTCGGGGCGCAGTGTGTGAGCAGAAGAGCGTAGAAGCGTCGAGAGAATTGATTTTGGAAGCCTGGGGTCGAGGGCCCTTTATATAGGGCCTGGGGGCGCCCGGGATGTCGGGGGCACCCCCCCACGTGGCGTTTGATCCGGTTATAGCTCGGTCGCCGTCTGATCCCCTTATCCTCGGGATCCGCTTTGATCGGGGCGCCCGCAGCGCTCGGGGCGCCCGGATTGACCGGGTCAAACTCTATCCTTTGGCTTTGCTTAGCTTCGAGGGGTTCGGGTTCGATGTGTGCGCATGAGGGCGCCCGGGACGCTGGGGGCGCCCGGGAGCAGCGGGGGCGCCCGGGAGCACGGGGGCGCCCCGAATATGAACTGTCGAAGCCACTTTGCATGATTGTGTGTTTGGTGTTCACCTTGGGGGCGCCCAGGACACTCCGGGCGCCCTGGTCAGCAGTTGCCTCACTCCTTTGAGGCACTCTGAGCTGCAGACTCACGTTCCTTCGGTCCTGCATCCAGGGTTAGTCCAAAACACGATAACATAATAAATTATTAGATTTATACAGCCTTAGCTGTCTTGGTTCTGACTTTGGTCTCCAAAATGGAGTCCTAGGTCGAACCGACGCCTACTCTTCCCTCGACGGGGAACGCGTCCTCACCTACTCCTCTCGGGAGAGTTTACCTGATGCCAACCGTTCCTTTGGTTGGACTTTTGCCTGACGGTCCTTTGTCAGGTCTTGGATGCCGAGCTGCCCTTCGCTCGGTGCCTAGCATTCCTTCGCTAGGGCTTGGTGACTAGCAGCCCTTCGCTAGTTGCCTAGCAGCCCTTCGCTAGGACTTGGTGACTAGCAGCCCTTCGCTAGTTGCCTAGCAGCCCTTCGCTAGGACTTGGTGACTAGCAGCCCTTCGCTAGTTTCCTGGCAGCCCTTCGCCAGGTGCCTAGCAACCCTTCGCTAGCACTTTGTTTCTGCACACTCAAGTAACAACATTAGATCACAATTAACACTTAACTTTGAATCCTTTGCCAATATCAAAACAAGGTTCGATGTGGTGCTTCCTGCACCAACACACACAAGCCTCCAGCTTGTCTCCATGCTACCCTTCACCGTACTGAGACTTTCCAACTGAGTCAATTTGTGTAACCTGTGCATCTTGCACACTCATATACACATATCAAATACACAAGGGTAAATCTAACTTAAACCCTTTGCCCAAACATCAAAACTCATGGTCACTCTGGACCACAGATTGTCTCAACAATTTTTGCATTGTTCTTGAAGTTCTCTACTTTTTAATTTTGACTCGAGTTTTTTTTTTCAAAAATAAATTTTAAGAATTAAAAAGAAAATAAAATGAGATAAAATTTAATCATCAAATATTTAAAATTAGTTGAAAATTACGTGCATTTTAGATTTAGATTTGAATATTAATATTTAAATTAATTAAAATATTTTTCATTAAACCATATCAGGCCCAACGTGGGTCTGATCTAATTCATATCAGACCTAATAGGCTCAATATTAGATTTCTTTTCTCGATTCTTTGTTATTATATTTTAACACCTTGGAGAAGTTCAAATAAACAATGAATATCATATTTAAACTCCTTATAACCCCAGAAATCCACGGGAACTCAAATTTGTGAAATTAGATCTCTCTAGGTCAATCAGTGGGTTTGGTCAAAACCTACTAATTTGACCTAGAAAGCTCTGATTGTAAAAATTTCAGTTCCCGTGGATTTTTGGGGTTACAAGGAGTTCAAATATACTATCCATTGTTTATTTGGATTTCTCCAAGGTGTTAAAATGTAATAACGAAGAATCGAGAAAAAAGTCTAATATTAGGCTCATTGGACCTGATATGAATTATATCATGCCCACGTTGGACCTGATATAAAATCATCTCAGACCCAACATGGGCCTGATATGGTTCTACATCAGGCTCAATGACCCCAATGTGTGATTTTTTTTCTTGATTCTCCGTTATTACATTTTAACACTTTGGAGATGTTGAAATAAACAATAAATAACATATTTGAGCTCCTTATAACCTCAAAAATCCACGGAAACTGAAATTTTTACAATCGCAGCTCTTTAGGTCAAATTTGTGATTTTTGGTCAAAACTCACTGATTTGACCTAGAGAGCTCCAATTGCAAAAATTTCGGTTCCCGTGGATTTCTGAGATTACAAGGAGTTCAAATATGTTATCCATTGTTTACTTAGACTTCTCTGATGTGTTAAAATGTAATAACGAAAAGTCGAGAAAAAAGACAAATATTGGGTCCATTGGGCCTGATATGATTTTAGGGGGCCAGATATGATTCCATATTAGGTCCAACGTGGGCCTGATATGGAATCCATATCAGGCCCAATGACCCTAATGTGTGAATTTTTCTCGATTCTGCGTTATTACATTTTAACACCTTGGAGATGTCAAAATAAACAATAAATAACATATTTGAGCTCCTTATAATCTCAGAATCCACAAAAACTGAAAATTTTACAATCGGAGCTCTCTAGGTCAAATCAGTTATTTTTTTTATCAAAATACACTTATTTGACCTAGAGAACTCTGATTGTAAAAATTTTAGTTTCCATGGATTTTTGAGGTTATAATGTAACGACCCGGCCCCTCGGCCCCTTGGGCGGCCTAACTGGCGGCCCACTTGGCGACCCAACAGGCGGCCCACTTGGTGACCCCTTATGTCATCAACCGACGACCATTGGCCGTGCCGTTACTCACAAGTACTTTCCACCCCTGGCCAGTGGATTTTTTCCTTCCCCAGGATTCGAACTCTAGACCTCCAGGCTAAGTACGAAAGTTTATAAATCCTGGTACCAATTGAGCTATAGCTCAATTGGTACCAGGATTCATAAACTTTCGTACTTAGCCTGGAGGTCTAGAGTTCGAATCCTGGGGAAGGCAAAAATCCACTGGCCAGGGGTGGAAAGTACTTGTGAGTAACGGCACGGCCAATGGTCGTCGGTTGACGACATAAGGGGTCACCAAGTGGGCCGCCAGTTGGGCCGCCCAAGGGACCGCCAGTTGGGCCGCCAAGTGGGCCGCCAGTTAGGCCGCCCAAGGGGCCGAGGGGCCGGGTCGTTACAATAAAAAGGCGCCTTTTATTGTAACGACCCGGCCCGTCGACCCGACCCCTCGGCCCCTTGGGCGGCCAAATTCCATTTTTGGCGGCCCAACAACCTGGCCCCTTTGGTCGTCGACCGTCGACCGTGCCGTTACTCACAAGAACTTCCCACCCCTGGCCAGTGGATTTTTACCTTCCCCAGGATTCGAACTCTAGACCTTCAGGCTAAGTACTAAAGTTTATGAATCTTGGTAACCAAGTGAGTGTTGGAAACGAGATGGCTATAGAGGGGGGGGTGAATATAGCCAGACCCTCAAGACTTAGTCATTTTCAAATTTCTCTGCACTTAGGTTAGCCACAGCGGAAGCAATACAAATATAACAGCAGAAACAGAAATGCAGGGAAGGAAGAATACAAACCAATACGCTAACAATGGTCGTTTACAAGGTTCGGGGATAACTTGCCCCTACTCCTTGGCGTGCCCGTAAGGTGGGTGATCCCTTGATCGTCGGCAGATCAAGCCCCGGTGACCCGGATAAAATAGCGCCTCCTTCTCGGTGGAGAAACCTCTCCACAAGCGTCTCAATAGGATACAAGATAAGCTCACGAGACTAAGAGAAGGATAGCTCACAAAGATGAAACAAGAACGCTCAAGCACCAAGCAACAGAGAGCACAACACACAGCCCACCCAAACTCCTCAAGTTCCTGTCTGTTTTTCCCGTTGTCGCTCCTCTGCTTCCAGCCTCGTCTTAAGCATCTGCTCCCATCACCAGGCTCTCCATCAGCATCCACTGAAGCCACAGCCTGACCCCCTGATTCCCTGAGCACTCAGTCCACTGAAGACCCTCTCCAGCTGAGCCTCCGTCAGTTGCCAGCTGCTCTCCAGACGCCGTTGAGACCTGAAACAAGGAAACAGTCAAACCTGCTCCAAGGAAAGCCTCCCATTGACTCTCCTCCAATGTTTGAATCATCCCTGTAAAGCCTGCACACTTCAATAGAAGCTTAGCAACTCATATCAACATATATCAGCAGTGTATCAGAGAATCGGCAAAGAAAATAGCGCGATCAGAGCTTCTGACAGCGTATTTGAATTAAAGTTCTGCTCCTGATCGGTCCCCAGACCGATCAGGGAGGAGCCTGATCGGTCACCAGACCGATCCAGCAGTTTCTGCACACTCCTGATTGGTCACTAGACCAATCAGGCTCCAGCCTGATCGGTCACCAGACAAATCAGGCTTGAGTGAACAGTGATTCTTTAATCAAATCCTAAGTCTCTGATCAGTCACCGGACCATTCTGGACCTGATTAGCAAGGGAACTCAACTCACTGTTCGCTCCCTGATCGGTCACCAGACCGATCAGGAGCTGTGCAGTGAGTGACCGATCAGGAGCTGTGCAGTGAGTGAAACACACACTCCCTGATCGGTCACCAGACCGATCAGACATCGCTGGATCGGTCACCAGACCGATCCACGAAGGAGCAGCGTGTCAACTCCCTGATCGGTCACAAGACCAATCCAGGGACGCAGACCTAGCCTTCCAAGCTAGGATTTCATTCACCTTAGCCCTCCAAGCTAAGGATTTTTCAATCTAACTCTCCAAGTTGGGAATTTGCACCTAACCCTCCAAGTTAGGACTTTTCACCTAGCCCTCCAAGCTAGGACTTTTCACTCAACCCCTCCGAGTTAGACCCTCATCCAACCTAGCCCTCCAAGCTAGGCACCTGACCCTCCAAGCCAGGACTTTTCACCTAACCCTCCAGTTGGGACTTTTCACCTAACCCTCCAAGTTAGGACTTTTCACCTAGCCCTCCAAGCTAGGACTTTTCACCCAACCTTCCGAGTTAGGACTTTTCCACACCTGGCTTCACTCACCAGGACCCGGCTTCACTCACCGAGATTTCCAACACCTGGCTTCACTCACCAGGACCCGGCTTCACTCACCAGGACTCGGCTTCACTCACCGGGATTTCCAACACCTGGCTTCACTCACCAGGACCCGGCTTCACTCACCGGGATTTCAACCTAGCTTCACAAGCTAGGACCTGGCTTCACTCACCAGGGTTTCATGCCCAATCCCCGACCAGGACTTCAACCCAAATTCGCTCAACCAAACTTAAATCATTGTCAAACACCAAAACAACAACCGAGCCAGACTGCATCAACAGTGAGCATAGCTCACTTGGTACCAGGATTCTGGAACTTTAGTACTTGGCCTGGAGGTCTAGAGTTCGAATCCTGGGGAAGGCAAAAAAACCCACTGGCCAGGGGTGGGAAGACCCGTAGGGTCTTGGGCCTAGAGGGTTGCCTGCGGGGACCATAGAGGCCGAGATCGCTATATATAAGGAGCTCAAATATGTTATTTATTCTTTATTTCAACCTCTCCAAAGTGTTAAAATGTAATAACAGAGAATCAAGAAAAAAATCACACATTGGGGTCGTTGGGCCTGATATAAATCATATCAGGCCCAATAGGCCCAATATTAGACTTTTTATCGATTCTTCGTTATTACATTTCAACACCTCGGAGAAGTCTAAATAAATAATGAATATTATATTTGAACTCTTTGTAATCTCAAAAATCCACGGGAACTGAAATTTTTGCAATTGGAGCTCTCTAGGTCAAATCAATGGGTTTTGACCAAAAACTACTGATTTGATCTAAATAGCACCGATTGTAAAAATTTCAATTTCAGTAGATTTTTGTGGTTATAAGGAGCTGAAATATGTTATTTATTATTTATTGCGACCTGTCCAAGGTGTTAAAATATAATAACGAAGAATGGAGAAAAAAACCACACATTGGGGGTCGTTGGGCCTGATATGGATTCCATATTAGGTCCAACGTGGGCCTGATATGGAACCATATGTGGGTGGGTCTGATATAATTCATATCAGGTCCAATGAGCCCAATATTTGATTTTTTTTCTCGGTTTTTTGTTATTACATTTAACACCTTGGAGAGTTCTAAATAAACAATGGATAACATATTTGAACTCCTTGTAATCTTAGAAATCCACAGGAACTCAAATTTGTGAAATCAGAGCTCTCTAGGTCAATCAGTAGTTTTGGTCAAAACCCACTGATTTGATCTAGAGAACTCTGGTTGGAAAATTTTCAATTCCCGTGGATTTCTGAGGTTGCAAGGAGTTCAAATATGTTATCCATTGTTTATTTGGACTTCTCCAAGGTGTTAAAATGTAATAATAAAGAATCGAGAAAAGAAATCTAATATTGGGCCCATTGGGTCTGATATGAATTATATCAAGCCCACGTTGGGCCTGATATGGTTTAATGAAAAATATTTTAATTAATTTAAATATTAATATTTAAATCTAAATCTAAAAAGCACGCAGGTTTCAACTCATTTTAACCATTTGATAATAAAATTTTATTTCATTTTATTTTCCTTTTAATTCTTAAAATTTGTTTTCAAAAAAAAACTCGAGTCAAAATTAAACAGTAGAGAACTTCAAGAATAATGCAAAAATATCATCGGTGGATTAATCCGCCACTGGACGAAGCTGATTGGAGATCTCCCATAGCCCTAACTGGTCGACGAACAACTTTCATATCAGGCTCACGTTGGGCCTGATATGAAAAATATCAGGCCTAACGTGGGTCTGATATTTTTCTCATGTTATGTATGCATCCATATAAAAGAGAGAAGAAAGAGAAAAGGAAAGAGAAATAAATGCATGAAAAAGATGGAGGAATAAGAAGAGAGGAGACAAAAGAGAAGATAGGTTGTGTGCATAAGAGAGAGAGAGGAAAAGAAAAAATGATTGCATGTATAAGTTAGATTTGACAGAAGAGTAAAATAGGAAAAGTACTGAAAAAATGTGCTTTTTGGTAAACTTAAAGTAGCTTGCGTCTTTTGGTTAATTTGAAAAACTACATACGCCCTATGGTAAAATGTTGTTCTTATTAATTACAAACTAAATTATATTTTTTTCATATTTATTTTTTTATTAAATTATTTTTTATTTATTTATAAAAATATATTTTGGATGATCAGATTCTAGTCACCCAGCTTTACTAATCTTATTTTTTGTCGGTTCTCTTTAATCCAGCTGGTGAATTAACATATGTCTGGTACTAAAGAAATGCAACTAATTAACTGTGCTTGTTTGTCGATTCATAACTTTGATTTTTTAGAGCTCTCCCTTTCGAATCATTCTTAGGTTTGATATGCATTGTATCTCCAAGCTATGCGAGCGAAGGCAGAGAGTGGTTGCGCTGTCAGGATGAGTTGGTGAGGGCCACAAATCAAAACTAATGCATGGAAAATGATTTTTAATTTTTAAAAAATAATAATAATAGAAGACAAAGTAAATGTTTTTTTTCTTAAAGACGCGTCCCTGGCCAAACTCTTTAGGTAGGTCAGGTGTATGTCAAGTCAATTTGTTTTAGGTCGATCGGTTTTTGTAGGGTCATTCTATCGAGTCGGTTGTGTTGTCGTATTAAGTAATCATGTGGACTCTCCGGCCCTAGCTATTGAAAAGGTTGAACATAGCTTAAATGGAGACCAATGCATACCTTGCTAGCGCGCAACGGCTGCGTCATGGAGGATGCATAATGACTTAGATATGATTCAGATAGATTCGGATTGAGTTCTGACTCATGGAGAGAGCCGCATTGATCAAGTAATGAATCGGACCATGTAGTATGGTTACTTCTACCACATCACCAAATTTATGCATTTACAGAGATCTTGACCGATAAAAAATAATTCTCTTAGGAAAAAAAATAACTTCATATATATCTAGAATTCGAACAAAAAATCATCTGGATGGGAACTAGAGCAGATAGGTGAGTGAGTGGGAGATGGAAGTGGATGTCTTAATTAATAGCGAGGGAAATGTTTGAACGGATACCAAGCGCATCCTTTTCGCGCAACAACCGGTTCCGGTTGTTTGTTCGCCAACCGACGGACGGCTGCATGTGTTTTTCTCGCCATGTTCTGATGTCAACGTCTGAGAGTTGGATTCTTGCAAGAATCTACTAATAATTGGTTGGTTCGAGAATCTTTAAAAAATATTTTTTTAAAAAAAATAATAATATATATAATTTTAGTTTAATTTTACAAAATGACAAAAATGATTCGTGTCACTGACCAAACAATTCCATACGTTGAATTTTGACTGTGATTCATTGTGTACGATCGATTATCACAAGGCACTGAGATCAAATGTGGGACAATCGGAGTAGGTTGAATAACCGATTTTCTTTTTAAAAAAAGACATTCTCGTGATCGGAAAAACAAAAGTAAAAGTCAAATCGAAATTTACCAAATTTTATTATTAGATATTGCCTCCAATTTATTTGTTATTTTGGAAAACTATAATAGTTATTTAAATATCATGTCGCATAATTCTCAATTTTACTTGATCCAGATAAATCAATTTGTCAAAGCAAAAAATTGAGCGAATTATTGTGGGAAAAAAATGATGAACCCAATTCAAGGGTTTAGTATTGGATTAGGTAGTCTTTACAAGATATATTGACGGTTAATGTATGAATGTTATCATCTTAAAATATAAGAGTTAAAATTTGATAAAGTTAATGTGCTCGTCTTCTTCATGCACTAGCCACAATATCTGGGTTAGTAGCTCCCATGATTTACCTCCTCCCGTGTTAATCACGAGACGGATTGATAGGGGCGCTTGAACGAATCACCTTTTGTCATCCTAGTATTGGATTAGGTAAATTATAAGGGATATTTTATTCTATCATAGTGATCCTTTATATGAGAGATGTCAAGCATCTAATGGGATATTTTGTATCCACTAACCCCAAAATTTATTAGAACAATTATTTATGTAATTATCAATTATGCCAACACGTGAGGGCGTTCATTAGCAAATTATTGCCCCATACCAATGAAACAATTTGCCCCTATTTAATTAATATTAGTTTCATTTATTAGCTACACACGTGGCAGTCCACGGACAATTCTTTCCCAGTTAATCAACCACTCCAGAATAGGTTCGACCATGAGCTAGGTTTGAAGCGGCATGAGTTCAAGTCAGACTTGGCTCAGGCTAATAATCGGGTCAATGAGTCGGGTACCCATTTACTGAGTTCCTTGGCTAGAACCGTAACCGACCCCAACACTCTGCTGGGCCAGTTACAGCTCCAGTCCATAAAAACCATCGAACCAGCGATTAACCACTGGTTTAATCCATCGGTTCAAATTTTTTTTTTTTTTGAACGTTGGAATCACCACCAGCAGTTTTGCCCGTTAGAACCTGCGGTTCTAGTCATTGCGATAAAGGGGGTTTTATATATTTTTTTACGATTGAGATTATTTGATTTTTTTTTTATCAATGACTACAATTTTGTATATGTTAATGTCCAAACTTTATAAATAGAGAACTCATTTAATTATTTCTACACTTGTCTTCTCTACTCTCATTCTCAATACCACAATCTCAATATGCTTTCGACTTAAATTTTACACGCTTTCGACTTCCACTCTGACTATAATAGAAGGAGGTCGATGAGGTTTATCATCTTGATCTTTGAGGGGTAAGAAAATAGTGAATGTAAATGAGAAGCTCAACATTCAATCCATTGATAATGAGATCAAGCAACTTTCAACACTTAAAATACAATGAAGTTCTCGATGCAATTACTTCTAAGGTTTGAAAAGTTTCTCCTTTAAAATCTTTTATTTTTACTAAATATTTTCAGAATACCACCCTTCCGTCAGGAGAATTGCGTGTAAAATTTAAGCACTGCAATACTTTTTACAAATTTCAAGCCGACTACGGCTATGGGTCATTAAAACAATACATAGAAGGGAAGCGCCTGATGAAATATGAAATCGACTATTCTCAAGCACAATTATTTAGATATTCCACTAGTAAAAGTACTTATTTTGATTTATTTTCATTCTGATAATAAATTTTAAAAAAATCATTAACTAGATATATTTATATAGAATATCTTTCATTTAATTTTGGATCTGAATGTACTATTGAAATTTTTTATAAAGAATCTCTTAATTCATCTACTAAACATATTCTTAGAACTATACTTACTCGCATAATTAAAAAAATTAGTAAAATAAAGGGAGGAATTAATTGAAGAATTTAATAAATTAAATAATAAAGTTTCTTTATATTATGATATTTGGAGTGATCATTAGCAAACACATTCGTATATGGGTTTATGCGGATGATATTAAAAGCCTCCATGTAGGATTAAATGGTCAACCCTTTTACTAACGAGGTGGTCAAAGTCGGGCTAGGTCAATGTGACTATGACTGCGAACACCTGATCCCCAGAGATATTCACTCACCTCGCCAGAGTTCCTCTCAGACTTAAAGACTTATTGTTGATCAGATTTTGCAACCCAAATGTCTTGGTTCTACCTTTCTCAATTCCAAGGCACTTAGCCTAGCGGATTATCTCCGATCCCAAGGGTTCTACTCCCTTTGACTCATGCCTCATTCTACCTAGCTAGGAGGACCTTCAACAGATTGAATTAGTTATATCTCAATGGATGTCGAAACCAACATTCTTAGCCATTTCAGAGATGCTTTGTCGATTGGATTACCTTAACCCCCAAGGGTCACACTCTCCTGACTCCATGATCCGATCCGTAATCTCTTAACACCTTCTAGTTGAATCAACCCGCCTCTAAGGGCGTAGCTCCTCTCAGATCCTTATAGTACACTATCCATTTGGTCCCTATTAAATTCTTCTTAGGAGACTGGGGCCAAAACGCCTAATAGCTCTGAGGTTCATGGGTAAACCACAATAAATACTACGTGTGAATGTTCAAGCATGTGCGATAGTATCATTGTACGATAGGATATGGGCGACAAACATCCAAAAGATTCTCAAGTTCGACACAGAACTTGAAAATTATTTTACAACTTCTTTTGATTTTAATGAAGTAGATAGTAAGTGGATTTCAATATTTTAAAGTGGTAGTCATAAAAGGCTCAAAGCTTTCCCATCCTCTCCATGATCGCTAAAGAAATTTTAGCTTGTCAAGTCTCAATAATTGATGTGGAATAGTCGTTCAGTGCTGATGGTAACATATTGGATAAATAACGATCGACTTTGTTTCCCGACTCTTTGGAAGCTCAAGCATTACTCAACGATTATACTAGAGATGAAGAAAGAATTCAAGGAATACAAATTTCAGATGATGAAGTCGAAAAATTTTATACGGAGGGAATGAATACAATGGGAGCGGGAAATGGAAGTGAGTAACTATAGGATCGAAAGCGCGATAGAGGGGGTTGCATATCATTCATA